>BMAO01020169.1:0-16573 GCA_019973975.1 Trichonephila clavata | reverse complement strand
AGGACAAATATACAAAAAACATTCACACATACACGTACTGCCACCCACATTCATACAGCAAAAAAATAAACACGCAAATACGAGCATAAAACTTACGCATAGTGCGTATAAAAAATATACAAAAAAAAACATTCACACACGCGCACACACACTCACTGCCTCCCACCCACATTCATACAGTGAAAAAGCACGATCTTTTCTATTAAATTTTTTGGATGCGGTATTCAACTCAGCATTTTGAATTTTATAATTTTTTCTTCAACTATAGCATAAAAGTACGCACATAAAATGTACCCAAATTGGTGCGTATCAGGTCAAAAATATACAAAAAAAGAACCATACTCCCATCCACATTTTCATGCATTAAATAAAAGACAAAAACAATCTGTTCCTTTAATTTTCTTGGGGCCCGTATACGATTTAAACTGTGTGTGTGTGTTGAATTTTATATTTTTTACGACGAAAACGACAGTAATTCCCTGCCATAAAAAAAGTTACGCTAATTTTTGATTACAAGGACAAAAAAATACAGTAATCTCCTCATCACACGCCCACATTTTCTCACAATAACTAATAATTTGTAACTATTTTTATAAATAATTTTGAATTCCTTCACATTTTTACTGGTTACACCCAACGCGTTTCATATTTTCTTTTAAATTAAGTAGCGGATTGATAATTAGAGTAGAATTCGTCGCACCTGTGGGTAAAAGTTTATTTTGAAACTTTAATAACTTTAAGAGCAACAAACACATTTACACTTTTGGTAATCGTTTGAGAATACGTTTTCGTTTTAAATGTTTATCCTTAGAATTAATATTATTTTCAGTGAAATATTTTATTTTTAATTTTGTATATTTTTGTAATGAACGCAAATACCTTAAAGTAGCGATACTCAACCTGCGGCCCACTGGGCTTTTGTCCCGGTTATGGTCCTTTGCACTGAGAAATTCAATTCCTTACAAAAAGTGTATCGGTAAATTCTATCAACCAATCAATTAAATATAGTAATTTTATCGATGTTGTACTGGTACGAATTGCAAGATATTTTTCTTTTCTTTTTGTAACTGCAGTGATAATTGTTATAACAAATAACAGTGGAGAAGCGACCATTTTATGGGCGAAACTAATTTTTAATTAACCCTCATGTCTTCTAAGCCAAAAATATCCAATGAAAATAGGTTGTTTCAAGATGATTGGAAACTAGACTATACATTTCGTAGTGAAAGACAAACAGGAATCAGCAACTTATTTGATTTTTCCTGAAAATATTGTACAATCCTCATGTTGCGGCCCGCGTGAAATAGTTGTTACATATATTTTGCCCGGTGGGGAAAAAGGTTGAGCACCCCTGGATCAGAGAATCTAATAAATGTTTATAACAGGAACAAATACACGCATGAGTAAAACTTAAGCAACGACTGGATTTTTTTCTTCTTTCCTTATCGTCCAATAATCACCTGGGAGACATGGAGCTCAAAATAGACTGTGTTTGCTATTTACAAAATAATGGAACCATACTAGCGCAAAATGAATAGGAGGAAATAAAAATGGAATAAAAATACAAAAGTATTTATTGAAAGAGTAGCGCAGCTTTGAATAATTTTTTACCAAGAGGGAAAACAAGAAATAGACGTCCTTTCGAATGGAACACGTCCTTCCTTAATTATAATGGTTGTCTGGCATTCTTTCCGAACTCCACATCAAGTTCTTTATCAATTCTTCATGAAAAATTTCTTTTTCTTCCATTAGCATTTGCTTCAGTTGTTGGGTGCTTTCTGGAGAATATAATCAGGCCATCACCCAAAAGAATCTCATACATCTTTTATGGGATTTTATTTATAGGGACTTTGATTTGCCAATCACTGCAATGATATCTTCATTTTCTATCATCTCCTTAACAGCAAATTTCTTGTATCGCATTAAGTTATCGTCCATTAACACGAAATTTGCATTAGAGTTACCTCGGAACAGATGCCTATGGGAGGAAAATAATTTAATGACTTTAGCGCAATTCTTGGCAATATCACCATCTTCGAAAATTTGAGACTCAGTGTAATCTTCTATCTTAATGCCTTTGAGACCGAGCACGCCAGGATCACAGTAAGAATCTCATCCTTTAATGGGAGAATTACACTGTGTTTCATAGCAACTGATGTATTCAAAATCGTTCCTGACTCTGATGTAACTATCTTCTGTACGCAACTCCTTTTAAGATATATAGTCTTTGTGCCTTATAATCAGTTTAAGCAGTGTAACAAAAATCAGTCGTCAGTAGGAGGCTCTGTTCAAGATGGCAAAATTTAGGAAGTCATTTGCCTTGCGCAACAGCAGAGCATTATTTCTCATTGACTGGTATTGCTCTCCTTTCGCTTTTGTAATCTATAAAAGCATCATGAATTAGGTGGCAGGGCCATCTGTACAGATATGTCGATGTTTTTCCTACCAACAAAAGTAACTGTTTCGAAATTTGAAGTTACCATACATAGAGAACGACTAGATCACCTTCACGATGGTTAGACGATGGTGAAAAGGATCTCAAACTAATGGGAATCAACCGATGGAAGGCCGTTGTGACTGATAGGGTCAACTGGAGGAGGATCAGCGAGTCAGTCTTTGCCTGCAAAAGGCTGTTGAACTAATGAAGAAAAAGATATCGATCATTTATCAGCCGTTCTATTTTTCTCGATCTCAAACAGTCTAATAAATATTTCTCACAGCTGTTCTATTGGTATGAAAGACTTTTCAAAGGCTTGAAATAAAATACTAACACTCTCGTTGATTCAAAGCTCTTGGAGTATACTTGTCATAAAACATCCTTCCACAAGCTCGCTGGCAGTTCCATCATATCAAAATCGATCAAGTAGTTTTCTCTAGTCGTTTTGTACTTATGACCTCAATTTTGAAGTAAATGCCTATAATAGCACCTTTCCTGAAAACTCTGACAACATGTGTTTCATGCCCTTTTATGTCAGATGTGAGGAATTGATTTCAAAGAATTCTTCCCCTCTCTTTGCCTTCTTTTCCTGCAATTTCCCTGCTATCCTTATATTGTTGCTCAAGTTTTATACGCCACACACACACACAGTGTACATATTTACATGTGTGTAAAAAATTACAACTATGTTTAAAAGCCTTTTTTTTCAGTGCCTTTTTTTCAAAATAAATATGGTAACAGATATGTGAATGTAATTAGGGAAATTTTTACATTTCATATTATTAAACTGAATTTGAAAAAAGAAAAAATTGAAATAACAAGTAATATTTTTAAATTTTTTAAAAAAATGCACAATTTTTAAATTTACTTAAATTGTTAAGAAGCATTTAATATTCAATATGTTTTTGCTATTTGAAGGGATTTGTATTCCTTGAATTATTGAGAAGGAAATTAGTATGCAACTGAAAGTCTGGCTCTTTTCTGAATTCTAATGAATTAACCTCCAAAAGGTTAAAGTACAACCTGTTTTTGAGTCTGATGTGAAAATGAATGAGCATAAGATTAAATTTGAAAGGAATATCCAGTAAACAGTCTTCACAAATTGTTAAAGAGAATGTAAAATCTAACACGTAAGCAAATGTTCATAACCACGTTCTCTTGCACAAAAGAACATGAAACATTGAAGATACTTTTTTTACACATTATTTATACATATAAATATTTTTTACCTCTTTTGTTTACTCTTTTGTCTACTTTTTTGAGAGGTTTTCTGTCTCTGTACTTGAAATCCAGACGAGCTGAGACAAAATGCGCTTGTAAGTAATTTTCTTACTGAGTAAAATTTTAAAGTTCATTGCTTTAATAAAGCACGCAGTAGAAATCCTCGTAAACTCTGGCAAGTTTAGGATTCACGCTTTTGCTTCTTTGCAGCTTCGTTTTTAACTGTCCTTTACTGTGTTCTTAATTGTAATAATAATCGTTTCTCCTATTCCAAAGTAGCGAATTCGGTATTAATTTGATATCAACACCCTGCGGTCCTTTCCGCCAAATGGTTGTAAGATTTCACCAAGCTAAGGTGACAGTATTTCAATATGGTTGCATTGGACTGACCATTCCAAAATCCTGGCGATTCCAAAATCACGCCAATAACAAGTACATACAGACTATTACATTATTTCTGAATTGAAGAATAGATTTTTTTCAATGCAGAGTCAATACAAACTGAGCTTACTACATTATTACCAGTAAACAATGTTTAATTTTAAACATAGTTTGAACTGTTACAACGATTTTCGTTATTCTTTTCTGTCGTAAGAATTCTGTTGCGTATTTATAATACACTCTGAAATTGGATATGTGTGTGTTTCTATTGTTGTAAATTTAAAAAATAATTGTTGTAAATGCAATACAAGAAAATTTTGCTGGAGATATAATCTGTATTTTCGAAATACATAATTACAATTATACCAATTATTTTGGGAGAATTCATTTTAAAAACATCGAATTAGTGATTAAAATTAAATATCTTGATTGTATATATTTTTGTGTTCTCACTGACAGTGTGTGTGTGTGTTAAGGGCTGCATTAATAAAGTTTCAGATATAAAAGTTATTCTTAAATCTCCTTTAAATATTTAAAAGGGCAATGCAAAAATATTATTCTTTCAGTAGTTACACATTAAAAAAAGGTCACTAATAATACATATAAGCAGTAATTCTTAAAAAAAACACCACCTAAATTTATTTTAAAACTTTGCGTGCTAAAAATATAATATACACTACTTCCGCAGTAATTGATCAAAACAGGTACATGTTAGAGAGTGAGAACCACTCAATTCAGTGACACGAGATAGTAAGAAATAATCGGTGTGTCAGTGCCGACCTAAGCTCATTTCGGGCCCTGGGCGCAGATCTACGGGCCCCCTTCGCACTGGTGGATGAAAATTTATTACCAGAAAACCTGATTAAATCCAGCTTATCTGAACCCTTTCGCACCCTTCCGGACTCCTGCCCTGGTGCCCGCCTCAAGCACCCAATGGATAAACCGGCATTGACCTTAAGATTGTAAAAAAATGTTTGTCACTTCCAAAAAAAAAAAAAAAAAAAAAAGAAGGAAATATGTGACAGATACATTTTATAGAAGGATACTTTCAAGGTCATTGGAAATAAACAAACATTTTTTCCTGAAATAATGATTTCATGAACCTGGGGTGACTCTGAGCACCGCGCGCCCGGGTTTATGGTTTATTACAACGTAGGCCTATTTTAGATTTTTTTTTATTTTAGTTTGTTCTAATTGAATTTTTTCCAGTTAAAGGGTTCCTAATAAATGTTATTTATGATAGTATTTTAGTGAAACGTTTGTCAAAAAAAATTTCTTTTGGTTTATCTATTTCAGGTTATTTCATTCATAATTCCCATAGGAGAAACATACTACTGTATTATTTTTCTGTAATAATTTTTATTTATATTTTCCTGCTTTCATCCCTATTTACATTTTTAGCATGTTAATTCTCTCTCTTATATTCAAATATATGTTTTTATGAAATCGTTCTTTACTGTGAAGCCAAATTGCAATGTAAATACTCAATAAAAATTCATTTTAATTTTTTGATACATTTGTAATGGTTCTATCCTCTTTAAAAAATGTCATGTTTGCTATAAAAAAGCTGAATTGTATTTGCTTTAAAATTTATCCCATGCGAAGATCATTTATGGCACTAAATCCCCATTCAGTAAAATAAAAGTACGCTAATTTAGGCTCTAAATGAGCCCTTTTTCGAGTTGCCCCCCTTAGAATCAAGTTGCCCCCTTGTGGGGCGTAAGCCGAACTTTGAGAAACACTGGCATAAATGCTTCAAAATAATTATAAAAGGAATTTCGTATCATTTAGTGGATGAACAATGAATATTTGTTAATTGTCTTTGCATAATAAGGTAAAAACAAGCATTAACAATATCCGAGTGCTACGCGCCAAGTAGCGCTTGTTGTCGAGTGATATGGAATCCAAGATGGCAGTCAGGTGGTAACAAATAGTCAGGAAAATAATTTTTAAGAACTGTTTTGAAATATATTGAAGTATATTTCAAATAAAAAGAACACAGGAATATAGATTGAAGATAACCAATATCAACTAATAATTAATAGCAATATATAATAATAATCCTATAATAATATAGTATACTATAATAATAATCATATAATAATAAAGTATTATATAATAATAATAATACAATGTTATTATAATTCTATTATTTATTAAATATATTACATTATGGATAAAATAATAATCTAATATATATTAAAATTAATAATGAATATCTATTAATAACTGCTAATAAATTGCAATATTCCAAAAACTGCGAGTTCCTTTAATGAATTTCATCGAACAAGGAACGTTTAAAATGCATAATTAAAAAGTAAAATAAAGTGGAAATGCGTAGTTAGCAAGAACAATTAAAAGCACACAGCCCTCATATTCTTTAATAAAAAATACCTTGGTACTCACCCATGATATTAGAAATATCCATATATTCGAAAATAACACAAAATACAACAGAAGGCTGAAGCTGTTAATTGAAGAATGATTGCAATGAAAATGGTTACATTTTTAAAAAAATCGTCTGAAACGGACAGGGTCACCGAGGAAAAAAACTGAATAAAAATTAACTGTAATATATGTCATCCACATGGCAACCAAATGACCACACGGAAAAATATCAAAGTAACCATATAGTAATGTTATACCCATCTTGGCAAACATAAACAACTTGGCGTGCAGCACTCGGATATCAAATTAGCATCGAAGATTTAATTATGAAATGGTCAATGGGCTTATAAAAGTAATTAATAACAATGATCAATAACATCATGTGAATTTAAATTAAGAAAGTTATATAACCAGGCATTTTTAGTATTGAAATAGAAAGAAAAAAAATGAGAATTCTGCTAACCTACGAAAATTAATATGTTGTATAATCAACTGGGTCAGACTTAAACTGAGTGTAATTCAATTAAGAATTTTTTTCCGGCTCAGAGAAAAATGAAGAAATAAAAAATTATCTTACTTATAAAAATTTTATAAAAAAAAAAAAAAAAAACTGTGTGTGACGCACGACAGGAGTTTCCCTAAGTACGGTTTTTTTTAAATTATATAGTAAGCAAACAGGGTAAATAAACGCATCTCATAAAATACTGAAACCATGCATGCATTTTCTTTACTCTATTCACATTTTTCATATTGATTCTAAAATTAAACATATATATAATAATACACCTCAATTATGTTACATAAATATATGTTACTCATAGTTATATGAGTACATTGTTAAAAAGGTTGATTTACTTCACTATTAATGTCCCTCTGAGTATTGATTACATTCTGTCGCCATTATTAATCACTGTGACAAGAGGCTTGTGGTAACTAAAGTAAGATAAGTGAACGTCGGTAGATACGCGATTTACGAATCGGGAAAACATACCATCAATGGTTGTACCATGCCTAGTAGTCCCCATTGCTCTACCAGAAACAAAATCCAAATTAAGCTCTAATTTTAAAAATTATACAAATATTACCGCTACAAAGGGAATATTCTAACGGAGTATATTGGTTGTGTTGTTGAAATAAAGTTTATTTTTGATAATCCTACTTCGTTACTTTGCTATTCAACGCACCAAAACAGTATTAAATACATACTGCCAAATTTGGCGAATTTCAGTTGTTTTTGACAGCTACTTTGTCAAAAGAGCTAAGGCAAAAAGTGACGCTTGGCTCGAAAACCGGTTTTTGACGCGAATTACGCTAAAACGCTAGTAAACATAGTTTGCGAAATTTTTTTTAAGTTTTAATTTTTTTTAGGGCTTAGTTTTTAAAATATACTTTTCGAATTTCCCACATAGATAACAAATAACGGCAATTTTTAAACAAAAAAAAAGAATGTAAGAAAAAAACCTGCATAAATGATTTCTTGTAAAAAGAGTATTAGAAAAACATGAAAACTCTTTTAAAATGCGTAATTTTTAAGCAATTTTTTAAATCTTTGAACAAAGCACGGATAACAACAATTGACACTTGAAAAAAGTTCCGTGTGATTATTTTTATAAATAACGAAGTTATTAAGTGTTTAGATAGAATTTTGAGTAATTTTTGAAAAATCACAACAACAAAAAAAAAGGTTTTGGCATTTTATATTTTAAATCACTGATTCTTAAAGAACAAAGTATGAACCTTTTTAGTACAGAGTTTCGATACATTACAATGGTAAGAAATCCGTAAAGAACGATTGAAAACTCTTTTCATAAAAACGTTTCATTATAGACTCATTCTATAAAAAGTCTTAAAAAATGCAAAATTACCTTTTTTTTTGTAAATAAATTTGTACCGTATCTTGGCGAAATAAGTGATCTTTCCGATTCTGTAATTGTTTTCTGTCTGATTTCGGTATAAGAAAAGAAAGTGATAGTAATTTAAAAAAAGACAAAAAAGTAGTCCTTTCTTTCTACAGCAACTTGGCGCATGCGCAGAATACAGCTTAACGCTTTTTTGTTAAAGCTTGTACAAATTTCACTCTTCATATTTCTATGCCGGGGACTTTATATGAAAATCGATTCTTTAGGAGCAAACTCCAAAAATAAATTTAAAGATTTTGTCGCAGCGTATACAAATTACTGCTAACAACTATCAAATATGGAATGTTATCAAGTCATAGCTGGATTTTGAAAGTTGATAGGAATGTTATAATAAAGTTGGTTAAAAAATAAATCTATTTAAAAAAATTAGATATAATTATATAATCAATCAATATATTTAAATTAAAATCTTCACTAATTTGATTTTGAGTAAAATAAAAAAAATATGAACTTATTCGCTCTCCATATAAAATCGATATTAATTAAAATTTTTAGCACAATTCAGAGATATTTTATAAAATATTGTAAGTACAGTTAAACAGATCTTTTCCATCAGCATTAGTTCCCCAATGAGTCTAGCCATGATTGGCTCTTGCGCCGTTAACCCTAATACTCACTCACTCCTCTGATGAGTGGCAGACATGTCGTCTTTCTTGTGCCATGTTCTTACTACCATTAATTGCATCAAAGGGCTAAGGTAAAGCTGAACCCATGTAACTCCCATTTTTCTCAAGATAGGAGTTTAAGCTTCCGTGCGGGAAGCAGGTACTCTAATATCCATTCAAATAATTAGTGCCAGGTAGAGGAACCGATGCATGTTAAACCTGCAGTGACTCTCAAAGTTCTCCCGTTCGAGTATCGTTTAAATGACTTATAATCGAAATATGGAGAATACATCCATCTTTTAACATCCACACGATTTAGAAACGGAAGGCAGTAATTGTTTTTACTTTCATAACTCTTAAAGCAACATAGATTTGGAAAAGTATTATTAATTTTTATGTGTCTTACTTCGCTTTTCATGCCTTTACATTATGCACATTGGATTTTTTTAATATTTATTTTAATATTTTACCTTCGCTACTGAAACTGTGTTCTTGTCACCATTTAAAGATATTTTAACATTATAAAATATGTTTGTGGGGATTTTCGGAACAAGAACAAATTCTGGCTATACTGCACCATTCACTCAACTGTTTGAGTGGTTTGGTAGTTTGGAGAAGGTGTGCCAGCTCAAATGACATCCTCGTCACTTGACATAGCATCAAATTGTGAAGCCCGTCCCCTATAGCCCTCATGTTGCCACATAGTTCGACGTTAATAAACTCATTCACCATTGATGATGAAGGAAAAATGTATAAATAATTAATTTGTAAGAAAACGTTAGCGAATTAAATTATAAAGTGAAAGCAAGATCTCTATTTGTAGTTTTAATGGCATGCAAAAACTCTAAAACCGCAGTAATGCAATAACTAATTTTGCTTAAACATGGATTATGATATTTTAGTTATATTTAGTTTGTAATGATATTTTGAATATATACAAAATTAATTTACATCATAAATAACTATTACATATATTTTTAATACAAAATCAACTTGCATAGATTTTTAAAAATATTATAACTATTTATATACATTATAATTACAAAATTTACACATATTTTGATTACAAAAGCAAAAGTATTATTATAGATTCAACTCCCAAAAATCAATGGAGATATAAAGAAGGTAATAAACAAACAAAAAATGGTACTAGAGCAAAAATATAGTGATTTTCCTTTGGATTCTATTCAAGATTTTATTACACTGTTTGACGATTGCTAAGAAACACACAGTTACGTTTTTCGGAATAATTAAGAATAGACAATGATTGAAGAAATGAAACTAAGTACACATTAAGTAGGGACGATGTGCATTTATTAGAATGCAAAATGGAACAGATATATCTCTCGCTACATTGAAGAATTAAAAACTTAAAAAATTTCCCCCCTTGTGATGAATTTCAAACAGCCACAAAAAATTGATTTTTTAAACAGAATGATGCAGACATGAGTACCTTAGTAAGATGTGTGTTGACCACGGACACTAATGCCTATTTTGCATCTGTTCTCCATACTCTTCGCTAAACTATCGTGGATTCCTTGGGGAATATTGTCCCACTCCTCTCTCAAGGCGGTTTTGAGCTCTTGTACTGTACCGGGAGGGATAGTTCTTCAGTATGGTCACGCGTTATCGTTCGTAAACAGAAAGTCTGGACCTACAGCACTCTTAAAAATACGAACATGATCCAGAATAATCTCTCTGCAATACCGATGTGATGTAACGATCCTGGCTCAAAGATGTGAAGCAGTGTTCTTCCATTGTGCATGATGCTTGCCCGCACCATCACACCTGGGCCGTACCGATCACGTTCACAAACAAACTTCTGCACATAACGTGTTCCACGCTCTCTCCACAGTAATTGGTGACCGGTGTAGGCCCGCGAGCTGTAATTTGAAGGTCCCTTGTCTTAGTAATTGAATCGAATTGGTAAAGGGTTGTAATGGGTCTATCCGCAAATCTTCTACTAATCCTCTTGGGGTAAAATTGTTCTTTTTAAATTATGTTCTATTGAAAACTTTCTCTCTCGAAGAAGACTTGATTTATTCAAATGATTTGTTCAATTTAAGCGTTGACATTTATGTACGCAATTTTAGTCGACGGATAGTCACTGGATGATTGCTTATTAATAAGTGGAGAATAAAAGAGATAAAATTATGCTTAAGAATTACGACGAGTGTTCGTACAATTAAGAGAGATAATTACGGTGAATTCAAGCGTAGAAGTCCAGAGTGCTCCAAGAGTAAGTAGAGTAGATTATACTTATATGTTAAGTAGCCTTAAGCCGTGCGCGATTGTTCTTCTAATTAGTTACTAAGTGCATTTCCTACCTTTAATTGTGTGGATTAAGTCAAAGGGAGAAATAAATTTGAATTAAAAACTTGTTATGGCTGATCTTTATACTCAAACCCCCAAACAGTCGTACTCTAGTCGGTTTTAAAGTGTTTTATGCCAATCATGGAGATAAAGTTATTATTTGAGGATATGTTTCAATCTGACAGCTGGTGAAATTTATGCCTAGCTAACAGAAAAGAACTATAAAAATTAAGTTCTTATTCTTTTTGAAAATTTTCATATCTTTATGGATTGTATCCAGATTTTGCATTGTTTCAAGCTTTTAATTTGCTTCCTATATTTTCTTAGTATAATTTATACTTTTTAACTCGGCGATGAATTTCATTGAAGTGATGTAAAACGAAAAAGAAAGGAAACACAGTTCATACATTTTGTGAAGAAATAATAATTAGTACTAACGCACAAGTAGTAATCGACAAAAAGTTAACCTTTCTTATATTTGATACTTAAAAATATTTTTATTAATTCATTAGTAAAATTATAATTTATGAATTACTAGGGGGGGGGGTAAACCTTTCCTCTTAACACTGGACCAACACCCATTGTACAAATTATATAACTATTCATACTCATTGAATATCAAACTGTAAATTGAAAAACTGTTGTAAACTGTAAAACTGTAATTTACATGTATTATGCAGTTTTAAGATGACATCATTTTTGGCTATCAAATTTGGCCACCATAGGGATATTTCTGGAAATTACAGGAGAAATCTATACCATCACAACCACTGACGCAGGCGGATTTTTCGAGAAAGCGTTGGAAAATAAGGGGGGGGGACCCTCTAGGCAAAACGTTCTTGGTGCTCTTCTTCGGTTAAATTCAACTTTTTAGGACTTTTTACTAACTATGCCTTATGTATAAATGAATTTATTACAGCATCACAAAAACTTTTTTTTATATATAGAGTGATATAAGTTCATCTTTATTTCACAATGAATTATATGGTTTGATATTTTAACATATAAAACATTAAAAAATTTATAAAATTAACAATTAATAGAGTTTTTTCTTTTAGAAATTTTTTTGAGTTAAGAAAATTGTACTATCTTCTACTATTTATAACTATTTTGTTTTAACGCACATATATATATATATATATATACATTGTAAAATAATGAACAGCGCTAGTTGATATTCTTTTGTAGCAGCCCAGTTATAGAGATAATTGTAATACCTTTCACAGAAAGATTTGATCGTTTAAATTTCTTTTCATTGAATACTATAATAAAGAATGAAGTGTGTTCCAGAATTCTTTCTCAATAGAATAAAAAGCAAATGAAGTTGTTCAAGAAGAAACGGTTAATAGTTTGTCCTAGTTATGTTAGAATACTCGCATCTAATTCCACATGCTTTGAAAAGAAAGGAATTTTATTTTATTTTAATGAACTCTCAACGAAGTTAAAAATATTTAAAAACAGGTACAGGACAATGTACGATACATACGATAATTATCACAAGAAACAAATAGGTTATTATTCTTTTTAAAAGTAAAAGTACTTTCCTTTAGAAAATTTATGCAAATTATAGAAATAAAACTATTTCTAGATTGATATTGTTTCAAAATTGAAAAAAAAAATGTTTATTAGTTATGAGATTATGAAATAAACAATCTACCTGTTTTCTTTTAGTTACCCAAACAAAGCTAAAATTGATATTTCTCGCCACTAAGCCACAGAGCAGAACTCAAATAATAACAATCAGACGATTTTCAAATTCAGAAGCATTGCAATATTAATAATGGTTCCACGTGCTTTTTTTTGTAAAACGTTTTTAAATTTAAAAGACAATTTGCACGTAATATTTCACTTGGATTCATAAAATTAAAACTCACTTTGACACTTAGGTATGGGAGACAAAACTTAGAATATGTAGTCTAGAGGAAAAGAAATTTGAAGGTTTCAAACACACACAGAAATATTCCATAATAATATTTGTACTGAAATGTATTATATTCATTCGACTATGAACCCATATTGTTTGTTATTAATATTGCAACCTTTTTTTATCTGAAAAAAAAGTATTTCTCATTTATTGAGCGAATGCAGCCTTGAGAAAATAATAGAGCAGAAGAAAATTGATGTTGTTGTTTACTTCAGCTAAGAATGATATTGTAAATAACAGCAAATACACAAACAAACGTTGTGGACGCCATTTAAATGAACTACAAGTTCTCCAGATGAATGAAAAATAATAACGTTTAAATCCTTTGAAATCAACTTAAGACCTTAGAATTGCTAACATCTTACTAATGAAAACACAATATATCTGGAGTGAATCATAACATTGCAAATGCACTCAGAAAGTTTTCCATATGGTCGCCAAGTCACCAAATTTGGTCCCCAATATGATGCCAAATAAATTGAGACTTTTTTTTTGTACCGGTTAATAATTGGAGACAGTGATGCTTTTCTTCTGTGGGAACACATCAAAGACAAATAGAAGGTCGTTCGAGTTTTATGGAAACGATTTTGTAATTTATTTTCTCGTTTCCATTTTGAGATAAGACTTTGGCAACTTCCGAATAATCGTCTGCTAATATTTTCTTTTGACTGGAATATATAAATAAAAGATTTATTTGAAAATTTCTCCTATAAAATTGATATAAGGTTCGAAGGTTACGTAACAGTACTTTCCGTTGAGAAATATTCGCATCAACACATTATAAAGCCAAGTAAAAATCTTGGTTGTTGCATTTAAAAAAAGTATTTATAACGTATAAAATTTTAAATGAAAAAAAAAACGTCTAGTTGAATGAAAAAACGAAAACATCACCACGAAGCCTCATCCTAAAACCGTACGAATGAAGACAACTATCAGGAAAGTGAAGTCTCTCATTCTGAAAGAAAATTCACCAATTCAATATTCATAGCATCGAAACTACAAATGTCTTCCGACACTGTAAGTAAAATCATTCCTAAAAGTTTAAAATTGGAACAGACGTTTAAACCTAAAGTTCATCTGTTTCTCCCAATATATTTTTCTGAAAGAAAAACAAGCTATAGAAAATTATATGAAAAACACCTAGCGGCTGAAAAATGAAAATTTGCGTTAACACTCGATGAGGCATGGTTATATTTAAGTGATTCTAACAAAAGATCAATTTTCTATTGCTCAACTAACGAGCATGAACGTACGAAATGGTTTCATCAGTGTAAAGAAAAGTTCCCAAAGGGATTCATAATAGTTGCAGGGTTCTGTTACAACGATACATTAAAAGTAATAAAAGTCTCCAGTAAAGCCAAAATTAATTATTCACTCTACTATCAACAAACTATTTCTAAACCAATTTTTGACGAAAAAATTCCAGCCATCTATTAAGAAAACAGAACGTCAAAGAGACTACGATTGTCATCAAATTACGCTCTGGATGTAAAAGCAGGGTTCCAGCTGTTAGTGTGCAAAATCCAACCTAAGGTTACATAGGAAATTCCGACATATAAGTGGCGTAGCCCATTTACTTGCACCGGAATTGCTCAGTATCAGATCCAGTACTGTCTCCTCGTTGCTTAGGGTTCTTACTATTTGCTTAATTTCCTGTGTGTCCATGATAAAGTATCCGTCTGGTGTCGGATAATCTCTGGGTAAAGAAGACGTGACTAGGAGTTTGCCTTCTTGGGTTACGCTAGGCGTAAAACCACGGTGTGGTTCGTTCATTGCGGTCAGCGACCTCATATGCCAGATGCATATGGGTGAGCTCAACGTTTGTATAACGTTCCACCCTACTGTAGCTGAAGGAATATTTGGTGCGCTTAGTCTTCTCGGATCTTTATCTCCTGTTTGAGGGTATATGAGACAGTATGAAATTGATTAACTTGACCATAAGGGAACTTTAAGTACTGAGGTGGCGCAAATCCAGAGGACAGAACCCGCGACCTATGTATCCAAAGCCAAGTAACATGACCACTCTATTAAACAGCCAAGTAACTCCTGATCAAGTGCTCATGATCATGTACTCATGAACAAGTACTCATGGCCAAGTAACAGCCAATTAGACAAAAGTGATCACCATTGTCCGGAGACTATCGCTCTGGCTTATGTAAGTATCCCCGGTACAGTACTATCCTACTATCACTCTGTCGGCAGCAAAATGAAGCTTCATCACAGCGAGCACGACAACAAAAACAGCGTGTGCACATGTTCCATCATTTGATGCTTCCGCTTACGTCGCGAGATTTATCGCATTCACCAGCCAAACACTTCCCCGCATTTTTTTGCTGCAATAAGAATAATAAACATATCTTCTTATTCATGTCCTATTTTTCTTGTGTTTTGTGTTGTCATTACCGCGCCAGGAAAGAGTTTCTGATGATTTCTGCATTGCTATATGATTTCCCATCGTCTAGGTGTACTCTATCTGTCCTGAAAGTTTGTAAAACTGCTGTACTAATACCCTATATATAATAATAATATTACACGTAAATTACTAAAAGTTGAAAAGTACTCTAACATTTAATTAATTCAAAACAAATTCCAGATAACGATGGGAAGATTCAGCATTAGGAAAATATTCAGATTTCTTAGAAATTAAATTTTTTGCTTACGTTATTCAATGGAATTAAAAGATAATTTTAATGTATATAATACCACTAGGTGGTAAACATTGCGACGACGTAGTATTCAGATATATACAATAAAAGCAGCGCACGGAGCTTCGCGCACGGTTTATAATGAAAATTTTCAAAAGTGATAAACTGTGTGAAGAAATTTATCGCTCACTAGAACAACAGCTTTTTTGGTTGCTAAAAATTTTAGAACAATAGCAATAAGAAAGTAAACAAACACGGGAGACGACGAAATCCATCGACTCTAAAAATTTGCCTATTTGTTTGGTAAGAAGTAACTCTCTTTTTATCTTTTTTTCAGTACTTCCTGAGAAATTCGATTCAACATGCAAAATGCCTTGATTTTTATCACTAGTGTACACATGTAGAAATATGGAAAGCAGTCAGAAAGGCATGTGAAAATAAATTTATATTCGAATATATTTTCACCATAATTAAAAATTTTTTTTTTCTCTCAGAAAAAAAGATAAACTAAATATAATAATTCTTTATACATTAAAATAATTAATTTTACGAATTACGTGTGCATGAAGTTGCACACATAATCATAAGATTCATTTTGTACTTAAGAATTCAGAAAAAAAAGAAGAAAAAAAAGAAGAAGGAGAAACAAAAAATGAGAAATGAGCTATTTTTTGTTTCAAAAAGTTATTATTCCATCCTAAGTGTATAATGAACGCTAATTGACTGACCGAGAAAAGTTT
>BMAO01020168.1:0-28943 GCA_019973975.1 Trichonephila clavata | reverse complement strand
AACACCCCTTAAGGTAACAGAACACCTTCGAAGAAAATTTTTTGAATAAACCTGAATTCTGCCTGTTAATGCATATTTTATGACCTTATGGGTCTTTAAAATCAGAGAAAACACCCAAGTAAAGTCTTGATAGTGCACATTTGTTCTGTGAAAGGGGTATTTTATGAAAAAATAAGCAAAAATAAGACTTTACGCAAAACATGATAACTGAAAATAAAATAAATATATTGGCATTTTGTAATTGAATAATATAGCATACAACCTTATCTAGGGAATAGACACTTATTTTGGTAATATAACCATTACGTGAGAAGCTATTGTGTTTCGAGCTTCTTAACGTTGAAATTTTCTTTAAAAGCTATTGTAATTTTCACTTTATTGCTGTATAAAAAAATGTCTACTCAACATAAAATCTTAAGAGAGGTCTATTCCCTGTATTAGTATTAAAAAACATATATATAAAATTTTTATTTCATCCAAGCATAACTTTTGAGATATTGTGTTTTGCGGTAAGAAAAAATGTAAAAAAACTCATTTTGAGAAAACGACAAAAATAACATTAAACTAATCTGATTACAAGAAAAACACTTACATTCTTATTAAAATGCACCAGATTTATAATTCTCTCCATCTTTAACTTCTAAAACAATATTTTTTTTCTTTTTAAGGGCTCTTAAAATTTTCCTATGTTTCTTTGTTTTGGGGTCTGCGTTATGAATCGATTCACGGATTCTGCATTTATCTAAATGTTTATATCCCCGTAAGGTAAACACCCCAGGATTTCAATATTCATCTTATTAAAAACTTTGAGGCACCCATTTAATCCCTCATTGAAATGTATAACAGCATCATACGACCCAAATTTAATTGTTTTGAGCGAAACAAATACTTCTTTCGGAACTTTTTGCCAGACTATTCCGTTAAAACACTCATTTGCATTTTGCGTGCGTCCATGTAAGCACTTACTTAATATCTGTTTGTCGCATAGTTCTAAATATACTGGTTTAATTTTATTTAAAACATCATTTGATAAACCAGCATATTTTGTGGTACATTTTGTTCCATTTGCCACCCCCCGCTGAAAATAACACCAGCTGTCTTTCCCTATTGGCACTGACCATGCATCGGTTTCTTATCACTTGATGCACAGTGATATAACGCAGCAATTACATTTTGCTGCATGGCATTTAAGTTACCGCATTACTGCGTACAGCAATTCCGTAGTAATTTTGAAGTCGGTCGATAAAATTATCAGTTAATTTGCCTTTACCAGACAGTCCTTTAGATTTTGTTTTTAGCTTTCTTAGACGCGAGCCCACTCTCTTTTGTACATGGCCAATGCACTCAAACTTTGTCACACTGTTCATTCCTAAGTGTCTTTCACACTCATGAAAGCTTTTGAGTCACCATTCCCCTAATATTGCGTGTATTGAAGTCTGCGGTTTTTTTCTGAACGAAGAAATATTCGTGAAGCCCCCACAATTTCCATTTTTGACGAAGATCCCGTGAAGTTACACTGACATATGTGGTCGGCTTTTGACGACTCATATTCAGAGTTTCTTGGCATAGTCTGAAGTCTCTTACATGTAGGACAGTAGGACGACATAACTTCTACTCTAACACCTTACCAGTATCAACTGATATTGCAGCAACACAACCATTCATAGACGTATAGCCTCTACGCTGCCATGTGCCATCCACAAATATGCCACATTTTACAAAATCAGATGGAAAATTTTGTTTTATATCCGCAATTTCAGTAACAGCTTTTTTCATGGATTCCTCAGCTACTTCCTGAACCACTTTTAAAAGCTTTGCTTCCTGATTTTTGAAAGCAGTTTTGTCTCAGACGAGGCAAATTTAATGTTGAGCATAATTTAAATGCACCAGCAAAACCCTTGCCTATCTGCCGCATACCATATACTAGCCTGGTATTTATGACTGGTGCATTTACAACTTTTTTTGATGAAGCAAATGCAAAGAAAAAGTCACAGCATTTACATTTTAGTGTAAAATGAGAGCATAATCCATACATGGAATCCTTAAAAAGCTCTACTTTTTCAGCAAAACATTTTGGGCAGCAAAGTTGAGAAAATGCATCCACAATAAGCTCAAGATCAATGATTCTGTTACCAAACAGAGGACCAGGCATTTCTTCTGCAGTTGACATACTCTCATTTCCCAATTTTGAAGAACTAGCAGTGCATTCAGGAACAGGTGTTGAATTGCTGTTATTTTCGGAAATTTTCGTGTATTTATTTCCAAAAAATTGTCTTTTACGCTTTCTAGCAATACTTTTAACCATTTTCAAGCAAAAATAAAACAGAATAGAATTATTTTTTAACTTTCTACGCTGTCGATTCTTTCAGTATGAAAATCAAACATATATGTAAACAAAGTCACTAAACAGCAAATTTGATGCCAGATTTTATACATAAAAAAGGAAAAATGTATTTCCAAATACATTTATATTTATTCTCAAATATTCTATTTTAATTTCTGAAAAAATATTTGTATATTGATTTTCATATTTCATGTCCTATACCATGAAAGAGAAACGTAAACAAACCATTTGGGCCACTTCCGGTTAGCAGAAACGCATTTCCGGTCAGAGAAATTCATGATCAAGTAATATTAAAAAAGCTGTAACTTGGCTTTTAATTAAGCTAGAAACAAAATTTTTACAGATTTAGAAAGATAAAAGATTGAATTTTAATATTTGATCAAAAACGAAAAATTGATATTTAGACCGAAAATTGAGTTTTAAAGGTGTTCTGTCACCTTAAGCGCCAACTCCACTTGGGGGTCGATTTTCACGAAATCTACAGATGGAGACAAAGTAATACGTACACCTGTGAAATAATGGAAAATCCTTATTAATAGGGGGTTGGGCCACCCTTTGACTGAAGTACAGATTTAATGAGACAAGGAATAGATGCATAAAGGCCATGGACAATATTTAAAGGAATATAAGCCATTCCTCCTGCGGAACGGTCTCTAATTCCGAAAAGTTGGATGAAGGTGGAAATCGGAAACGAAGTTTGGACTCCAAATATTCCCTTAAATGCTCGATGATATTCAAGTCCGGAGACTGAGGGGGCCAGGCAAGATGTTAAACTTTATCGTCGGGATCTTCGAACCATGCTTGAAAATACCTAGCAGTGTGGATAGGGATATTGTCATCTCGAAAAATCGGTCGCTTTTCAGGGAATACAGTCTGGACAAAAGGATGGACATGATCCCTAGAATTCTTAGATAGTGGTTGGATTGGATTTTCCCATATAGAATAACAAGTGGTCCTAGACCGCATCAAGATATCGCACCCAATACCATAATGGTATGGGGTGCGAGCCCCCCTCCCCCTGCTTCATAGTCGGCAAAATGCATTCAGAATTAAACGCTTCTCTGGGCGTTCTCCAGACATAAACGAGTTCGGTCGTCTGAGATAGGGTGAATGACGATTCATCTGACTATATTACATGTTGCTATTGCTAGGGGGGGGGGCACCCTTTGTGATCTCTGCATCACTGACGTTGCTAGAAAGCATTAGTTGCTGTCACTAAGGACTCACGAATTGTCACTCTGTCATAAATGTTCGCAGCATGAAGTTCCCTTATGACAGTTTTTGGTGAAACGGGATCCTGGAGATGACTGTTTATTTTGAATGTTATCTCAGATCACGATTGCTTGTGCTTTCGGGCTATTATGCGCTTCAATACCCGTCTATCCCTAACAGCAAGCTTTGACTTTCGGCCACTGTTGTGCTTTGAAGACGTCGTTATATCTTCTTTTGCATATGCTGTCATAACGGCTGATATTGTACTCCTTGCAAATCTCAAAAGGTTTGCTGCTTCCGTAACCGAAGCTCCACTTAAACGCACCCCAATTATCATTCCTCTTTGGAACTCTGACAGGTCTGACATTTCCACTTATCACAGATAGTTCGATAGACGCAAGCAAAGTAGGTGACTGCTGTTGAAAGACTGATACTTTCCTCTTCACAATCACTAGGTAGCAGACTTCTGTTGCAGGTCTGTTCATACTTTTTCACAGGTGTTAGTATTATTTTGTCCACCATCTGTACTTTGTAGCGTATGTCTACCCTATGAGAGGAATATACTTACAAAATTTAAGACTGTGCGTCTAATAGTTTAAAAATCGGTATAGTTATTTATATCTCGCCTTAATTCCCGCAACACCCCTTGGGGGTCAATTTTCTAATAGTTTAAAAATGGGAATAATTATCTGTAACCCTTTGATCCCTGCAACTCCACTTGGGAGTCTGTTTTCCCAAAACCCATTTTGTAGTGGATATTTACTCCATGAAAGAACTATTCTTACCAATTTTCAAGCACGTAGGTCAAGTAGTTAAAAAACAAAAATATTTATCTTTTACGCCTCTTAATTCCCAGCAATGCCACATGGGGGCTATTTTCCCAAAACCCATCTTTTAGCTGATATCTATTCTATGAAACGAATCTATTTATTAAATTTTCAGACTATACGTCTAATAATTTAAAAATGGAAATTCTATAACACCCCCCCCCCCCACGCAACGCCATTTGAGTGTCGATTTTCAGCAAACTCATTTTGTAGCGGATCTCTACTCTATAAAAGGAATCATCTTACCCAATTTCAAGATTGTACGTCGAGTAGTTTAAAAATGGAAACAATTATTTTTAACGCCCTTAACCCCTGTAACGCCTCTTACAATTCGAATTTCGCAAAATCCGTTCATAGTTGATCTTTACTCTATGAAAGGAACATGTGTACCAAATTTCAAGTCTGTAGGTTAAATAGTTCCGGAGATATCGGGATCAGTTTTGTGATCCAAAGCCTCGTTCCTTTACATAGTCGAGGAGCATCGAGATTTTGCATAACTGGTACATTTAGTTTTAATTGAAGTTTATGTGAGGGTACACCCGAAAGTTCAAGTGAATTTAAGAACTCCGTGGGATATGAAGTACTTTGTTCTTTATCCATGATTGTATTCATTGAAAAATACACTCATGTCCATAAATTAAGGATAATGAAGTTCAGGCAAAGAAAGAGACAGAAGCAAACAAATTTGACTTATTTGTAAAGTCTATTTATTAAACAAACGGTCAAGAGCAAAAAAGATGCTATATGTTTGACATAATTAATAAAAACTGCGATTTTTACTTCCTGGAGCAAATTTCAAAAAAGAACCTATTTACAAAAACATTTTGTGCAAAATAGGAATATTGTA
The DNA here is from genome assembly GCA_019973975.1 of Trichonephila clavata. Taxonomy (NCBI): domain Eukaryota; kingdom Metazoa; phylum Arthropoda; class Arachnida; order Araneae; family Nephilidae; genus Trichonephila; species Trichonephila clavata. The sequence goes on along the minus strand of BMAO01020168.1, from coordinate 23,713 downwards.
CAATTAGGTTAAAAAAAAATTCAAAGTAATAAATTTTCGATAAATCAAAGCTTTTTTATGAAACTGTCAATTAATATTACCATAGAATTTTCAATATCCCGCACGCAATTCGCTCAAACTTTATTTCGTTTCCCTCTTTAAAAGTGGGAGAAAATTTGCATTAAAATATCTGGATTGTCGGAATATAGAACTTCTTAGCGAACTTAGCGATATTTCTCAAAGTTTGAGTTTGACATTTAACAAACGTAACGTAATAAACGTTAGACGTTTAATAAAAAACCATTTAAAAAATTCTTTTTTGTAAAGATTCTATATAAATTACACTATGTTTAAGTTATCATCCTCCTCCTCCTCAACTTCGATGATTCTACCGAATTCTTTTAAATGTAGACTAGTTTGTGGATAAAAAAATTTAAGAAAATTTACAATAAACTTGATGAAATTTGAATTGGTTAGTCTCTTTTCTTCTTAATTCTAGAATATTTTTTACATTGTGCCCTCATATTCTTTTCATCATATATGAAAGCAAACTAAAGTATTATCAACTGATTTTTTTTCTGTTCTTTAAGATATTCTTATTCATTATTATGGGTTATTATTTATGAGTATATATATATATATATACATATATAATGAATCTGAAAAACATTTTGAACCCTAAAGTATGATACAATGTGAATAACAAACTCACCAGTTAAGAAAATATCAAAATATTATGCATTTTCTTCACAAGTACAACCTTGGTTTCTCAGATACGAATATCAGACTACGAATCATGTGCAAGTGCATTACCGCTCTGAGCTATAATAGGACAGTTTTGGCCTTGGATATGTATCAGATATTTTACTAATTCTCTTGATTGTACGATGCAACTTTGTATTCACAGTCTAATTAATTTCGTGCGTTGGGGAGCCATTTAGTAACAAGTGTTGATGGATTAAAGAAGGCAGATGAACTTGGATATGTTATTCGTCTTTCAACGAGAACTTAGGAGTAGGGTATTCAGTTCTTTTTCTCAAAGAAATGATTTATATATCTCTATATTTTTAAGTTCAGATTAATGGTCTTTTATCCCGTTGTATCTGGCAATGGAAAAAATGAGATTATAGATTTAATGAGTTGCCTTAGAACTGTAGGACCAGCTAGGAAAAATAAAAATAAGAACAACGGAATGAGCTGAATAAAGACGTTTAATATCTTCACCTTCTGAAATGGACGTAAAATTATTTTATTTATAATATATTTTAATCATGGTGCAATAATTAACACTATAACATAAACACAAAGACGTATAATATTTTGCTATGTTGGTGATACTGAACAAATAGGAAAATTTTTTAAAAATTTCTAGTTAATACCCAAACCGGTATTTAAACTTGTGAATACCGGTATTTCGAAATTGTACAAATGGTTCAAAATACCGGTATTCGTATTGCAATTCCTTATACAGGGTGTTTCATAAATGATGAGAGTAACTTTAAGGGGTGATAGTACACATCAAGACGAGTAATAGTAAATAGGAAACCAAGTGTCCCAAACGTCTTCCGAAGGAGAAAGGCGCCATCAAAGTTTAAGGTCCTAAATTTCAAATGATGATAAAAACGGGAAAATGGATCGATTCATTTGCGGTTTTCACTAAAATCATTCTTTAAATTAGTATTTTCATTAAAAAAAGTTTTAAAGACAAAGTTAAAAAAATGCCGTTAGAGGGCGCTCTAGACTTTGGAGTACCGAACAACTACCTTTTACCAGTATTTTTTTTTATTTTGTTAAATGTTTACAAAAGCTTAGATTTTAACTTGAATTTTGAGCGCAAAATTGAAACCATCGGGAGCGGTTAAGTGGCGCAAATGTAACCGCGTTTAGGGAGGAAAAATTGAAATGCTCGTATGTAATGATCAAAATAAAAAACGATAAAGCAAACTTTAAGAGGCGATAGTACAACACCAAAACAAGTAACATTCATCAAAGAAATCATACTCGTAATTTTAACCCGAAGGTGATAGAGGGCGCTGAAACAGATTTCGTTTTAAGAGACAAAAAGGAAACAAAGAACATTTACGTTATAAAAAAAAGTTTAATTAGAAATGATTACAATATCTGTTCGAAACACTGACCATTAGAGGCGATGCATGCGGTACAACGGCGAAGAAGGGATTCACGAACCCTCTGAAACACGCCAGGAGTATCGCGCACCTCTCCTGCAGCTGCCGAAAGTCTGGCGACGAGTTCTTCTGCAGTTTCGATAGGAGTCTCATACATAAGACTCTTCAAGTGTCCCCACAAAAAGAAATCCAGGCATGAAAGATCGGGCGATCGCGCTGGCCAAGGGACAGGACCACTTCGCCCAATCCATTGATTTGGAAAGGTTGCGTTTAGATAATTTCGCACCTCTGGCGCAAAATGAGCTGGTGCTCCATCCTGCTGGAACCACATTACTCGCCGGATACGAGGGGGAACATCTGTTATCATTTCCGGCAGCACCTGTTGCAGAAAGGTAAGATATTTTTTTCCATCCAGGCGTTCTGGCAGAAGATAAGGTCCAAGTAGATGGTCACCAATTATTCCTGCCCAAACATTTATGGAAAATCGTCGCTGATATGCATGTGTAGAAGACGCATGTGGATTTACATCTGCCCATTGGTGGGAATTGTGGGTGTTAAATGTACCGTCACGTGTAAATGTACATTCATCTGTAAAAAGCACAGTTGCACCAAAATCGGGATTTAGGGTGTGCTTCTGCAGATACCAGCGAGCAAAATCCATTCGACGAGGAAAATCCCTTTCAGTCAGTTCCTGGACTCGTTGGACATGAAAAGGATGCATACTTTCATCCTTTAGTACTCGCCATGTCGTGGAGGGTGATACTTCAATTTGACTAGCCACTGCTCGCGTGCTTGTATTTGGATGATCAGTCACCATATCCAGAATTTTTTCTTCCACGGCTACCGTTCTGTTAGACTTCGCACAGCCTGCATTTGAACGTGCACCAAAAAAGGATCCTGTCTCACACAACTGTCTGTGCAAGCGCACAAATGTTTTATCATTGGGCAACCGCCTGTTGGGAAACTTTTTTCCGTATAATCGTCGCGCCTCTGCACTATTCCCATTTGCAGTTCCGTAGATGAAGTGCATATCAGCCTTTTCTTGATTAGTGAAGGGCAACATCTTTCGTTACGTTTGTTCCGTGATTTACACTTGCACACTCGGGTCAATGGCTTTTATCTTAATAACAATTTGCATATGCGTTCTTCTTCTTCCCCATATCACAATTTCATGTTCTTCTTCCAGAATCTTGCAGCTAAAACGCTTGCATGGATAAAATTTGAAGATGCTCTAGCACGTTTGCGTTTGAATTCAAATCATGCATTTTCTAATCGAAGTTGATTGTTTTTATGTTGTACTATCGCCTCTTAAAGTTTGCTTTATCGTTTTTTATTTTGATCATTACATACGAGCATTTCAATTTTTCCTCCCTAAACGCGGTTACATTTGCGCCACTTAACCGCTCCCGATGGTTTCAATTTTGCGCTCAAAATTCAAGTTAAAATCTAAGCTTTTGTAAACATTTAACAAAATAAAAAAAAATACTGGTAAAAGGTAGTTGTTCGGTACTCCAAAGTCTAGAGCGCCCTCTAACGGCATTTTTTTAACTTTGTCTTTAAAACTTTTTTTAATGAAAATACTAATTTAAAGAATGATTTTAGTGAAAACCGCAAATGAATCGATCCATTTTCCCGTTTTTTATCATCATTTGAAATTTAGGACCCTAAACTTTGATGGCTCCTTTCTCCTTCGGAAGACGTTTGGGATACTTGGTTTCCTATTTACTATTACTCGTCTTGATGTGTACTATCGCCTCTTAAAGTTACTCCCATCATTTATGAAACACCCTGTATATTGTATATCTTTCTAAACGCTGCCAAGTTAGACTGAGATGGAATTTGTAAAACTTCTTTAAAAAATTTAAGAAATTTCGTAATTTTGAAAATTTTCTATATTTTTACTTTTTTGCACATAAAGCATTTTTAAAAAAGGCACTTTTCAATTTCAAGGAGTTATAAAAATGCAACGAAAAAAATTGCTAAAATCACTAAATGCCAGTAATAATTAATTGTAATAAAACTACAACTGAATTGATCAGCTTGAGGTTTATGGAGCATGTGCAGAAAAACAACTTTCTGATACATTACAACTGATAATTTTCTTTATCTTAAAAAAAGCGATTTAAAGTGAAAAACTTTAAGAGTATAAGAAAATATTGAAATGTTTTGATCAAATAATATTATTTTTGAATCTTTCTTTATGCAGTGAATGTAAACAAACGTGTCTAGGTTTTCTCTCCCATACATGATAATAATGAATAAATAATTTTATAAGACAATACTAATATCCCTTGTTTTTTATTAGTCTTACTAATTCCTGAAATAACATTACAAAATTTGAAGTTAATACTTCTATCAAGTGGTCATAAGCACATACACTCTTCTTTTATATTTCTTGTTTAATGATAGATTGGCGCTGATCGGGGGATTCTATTGGCGCAAAAGCGACATTGAAGCTACGCTTGAAAAAAAACCCATTAACTTACGAGAAAGAACTTAAGCACAAAAATGGAGAAGCCCAGAAACGTGAAATTTGTCAGGAAGGCTTGCACATTCAAGAGATTTATTTTCGAAATTCGGCTTAAACTTCTTAAAAATTGTCTCAGGGCCGTGGGTAGCCTAGTTGTTAGAGTATCGGACTCCAGACCGGAAGGCCTGGGTTCGATGCCCGACGCCACCAAATACTCACCAAGTACAAACGGAGAACGTGCTTGTTAAATAAGTGGGTCCGAATGGTGTCGCCATCTATCGTGTTGTGTGAGCAAAATCGTAGTGTCACCTTCTTGGGGGCTCAAAGCTTAGGCTAACGACAGGCGTAAAATTCTAGCCCTTAGCCGCGATGTGTTTCGTGGACCTTGATCTGATGTTACTGTCGATCAGGTGGCATAAGCAACAACAACAAAAAATTATCTTGAATTTATTATTTAAACATCTCTGGAGATATGACGTCGTAAGGTCTATTTCTTATTGCAACAAATTATTATTCGAGCAGTTTCTAAGAGATTGTTATATATTTTTTAATATATCATACATACATATTTTTCTATCATTACATTTATTCATTTATTTTGTCCTTTGAGGCATAGTTGAAACTGCTTTAGGAATAACTCATTCTTAAAAAGTTAATCTTTCAACAAATGAATTTTAATTTCTTGGCAACACGATTGGTTTTTTACAAAATATAATTATTTTCTTTAAAAAAAAATTGCTACCTGGCGCAAATTAATGGTCTATCTGATTCCAGAATTATTTTTTGTGTGATTTTGATGTGGAAAATAAGATTGCAGTTTTAAAAATGACGAAAATGGCAAAAATCTTTCCCCGTCTGGTCCTTTGGTTGCGTCTTTGTAGGATTACTGGGGCAGACGAATCATGTATTTTAACGTTTTTAATTAATACGTTTTAACTAATTGGAATTTTGGAATTTTAATGGTCAAAATGACTTCCTCGGGTCATTTTCCATCTTTAGGTTCCTTCGGCACTTTTTTTGTTCAGTGGTTCGTGAGAAGATAGCCTCACACACATAGATAGAGAGCAGCATATTTTATTTTACTGCTTATTTCTGCCAAAATCATTTTTTTTGTCGTAAAACTTTTCTACAATTTATCCCCTATAATGAAATGCTAATTTGTAGCTTAAGACCCGACAAAAAATGTAAAAGTTCTGATGCATGCTAAATCTGTTGGAGCTTGAAAGCTCATGTTAACTTGACGTTAAGGTGAAAAGTGGGGGGCCAGCTTTTGTGTCGAGCACGTCAGCAACTTCCGGCTCAAAATTAGGAAGTATATTTACTGGGGTTCGACTTTATATCGACGGAAGCAAGCTACAGGAAAACATTCAATAAATAAGCTGCTTACGAATACACACAGCCTATCGTTCTTATTTTTTACTGAATTTTTTTCGCTTTTTTAAAATAAAAATCACAAAGAATTAAAACAAATACTTTATTTAAATGACAAAAGTAATGGTACAAAATAAAATATAATTCATACGGAGACATAACTACTATACAAATACTTATTTCAATGCTGTTTTATATTCCATACTAACCACGTAGTTATGGATTCTTCGTATTTGTCTAACCAATCTAATGCTTCTTGTATGTCTTGATAGCAGCCTCTTTCAATGTATTCACTGATTTCAACTTGTCGGAGGAACGTAGTGAGCTGAAAATTAAAATGCATTAAAAAATAACTCTATTGCATACAAAATTTATCCTAGGAATTATAATATTTTATATATACCTACTTTTTCCCGTACAGTCATTTCATAATCTGTGTGCAGTCATTTACTCACCAAATTCATATTTGGCATCAATTTTAGCATGTGTATAATCAGCATAGTCTTTAAATGACTGCCAACACTGAATCACAGCAAATATAGTTATTTTATTTGTATTTTATAACCGTGTTAGTTGTTTTAAACTTACGTATTATCACAGCAGGTGCCAGCTCTATTAAAAACTCGCCAAGTTGGCAACCGCGGTTTTCTATGTGTCGAACGCACTGCATTGGCACCCATATGCTTCGTTTCCTACAATGTCGTCAATAGGTTGGGAAAATACGTAAGTACCGTTGTTTTTTGTCTTTGATAAGTTTATCTGGGGGTATGTATTCTTACGTATTTATCTGGTACTTAATCATTACCAAATTTCCGCCACATGTTTCTTGCCATGATATTAAAACAAAAAGATTCTTATGTGTTTTATTTGAAAAAAAAAAAGACCAATCAGTCAGATTTTAGAGGAAAATGGCATGATTTGCAGGGCGCAAATTTGACCACGGTGACGCTAATATTAAGTAACGTCTTTTAAAATAATGACTAATACAGAGTAGTAAAAAATAATTATATACTCACATCTTCAAACAACTCTTTGGTTTTAAATTTTTCACAAAACTTTGATATCCAAATAGATGGGTTGTTAGTAGAGTTCAGTCTAAAAGAAAGAAAATGTATTTATATTTATCACATAAATCTATAAAATTATTTTTGTAAGAGCTTTGTATGAACCGAAATTCTTACTTAGTCATCAGCGAATCCCAATTATTCTTTGTGTAGTTCCACAAATGCGGCAGAGCTTCTGGTTTATTGATTAGATTTTGGTACAAATATTTCGCCAACTTGTAATCAATTTTGGGATCCGTTGCCATAACGTTGATTGTTCTGAAAAAAATATCGATAAAAACAATATTGGAATAAACGTGATTTATTAAATCTCCTATTTTTTACATAAATAAACAAAATAATAATTCTACAAGATGAAAGAGTTTTTAAAGTTCGATCTATATTCCAAAATCACATACTTTTATATATGTACTACATATATATACACGCATGGACAAAAAAAATTAGTGCACCAAGAAATAATTGCGGGATCGTAACGAAACTTGGCATGAAGGTACATGTCGGGGAGATATGCAAATGATTAAAAATGTAGCAATATTGCGCATTACGTACAGCCGGTAGAGGGGGGTTTGACGTCATTCTCCGTGGAGTATAAAACAGGTAACCAAAGCTTGTTTGAGTGTGCTGAATCGCTTACAAAGGAATAGCCGAGGTAGACATGCCATTACGCCGTTTTCGAAGACAATACGAGAAGCTGTCGCAGTTTGAAAGGGAGAGAATCATCGGCATGATGGAAGATGGGTGGTCAGCTAGGCGAGTAGTTTGTCAATTAGTCCGCTCTGGTTGTGTTGGGACCAGTGGATCCAAGAGATGTCATTTACACGAAAACCAGGCTCAGGACGCCCTCGATATCGTCTAAAAGACCGTTACATCGCAAGAAAAGCACGCGCACAGCCAACTGTTTCATAGGCCGCCATCTAGACACAAGTAGCACCTTCACTAGGGGCCCTTCGAACCATACGAAGGCGCCTAGCTGAAGGACATTTGGGATCGCGGCGCCCATTACGTGTGCTACCCTTGACGCCCACCCATCGACGCCTCCGTTTGGAGTGGTGCCACACACGAGGAAACTGGACTGCAGCGGAATAGGGCCAGGTCATTTTTAGCGACGATTCCAGATTCAATCTCAGCAGTTATAACTATCCTGTTCGTGTGAGGAGATCCTGTGGTAAAAGCCACAATCCTGCCTTTGCTTTTCAGTGACACACCTGTTCCCACAGCTGGTGTGATAGTATGGGGTGCCTTTGCATACAATATATGGTTACCTCTAGTATTGATGTGAGGCACCATGACAGCCCAGCGATATGTCCATGACATTCTGCAACTACATGTGTTGCCACTCATGCAATGGCTCCCAGGATCCATTTTTCAACAAGACAATACTCAGCCTCACACGACAAGGGTGTCACAAGACTGTCTCTTCACTGTTACTACCCTTTCTTGGCCTGCCCGATCCCCAGATTTGTCTTCAATCGAGCCTATCTGGGATCATTTGGGATGGCGAGTTGGGCATCCCGCGAGTTTGAACGAACTAGAGGCAACGTTACAGCAAATATGGAACGAAATGTCTCAAGACACCATACAGAACTTGTATGCCTCTATGCCCGATCGTATCTCATCATGCATTTGCGCTAGAGGGGGTTTAACAGGGTATTAAATCCTCCGTTCTTTTGCCTTTTTCTCTTAAATAAATGATCCTTTTTCTTTGATTTTCTAATCATTTACTTATATCAAAGTAGTCATTAGGTATGTAAAGTTTCGTTTCATTTTGATGACTCCTTCTTGGTGTGCTAATTTTTTTGTCCATGAGTGTGTATATATATATAACTTACGTATTATACTATCAACTAATTTCTCCAATTTAAAATCGTCGTCAAATGCTGTCCTGTTTGAACGTGTGTGCGAAAGGTTTTTAATATTAATTGTACATCACAGCATTTGGCAACGTCTTTTGATTTGGCGAAACTGGTTGTGGTATAATAAACAAGAACCGGAAAGTAACTCATCTTAGAGGTGTTTTTAATATGGACAAAAAGAGTGCCGATGATGCACTTGAAATAACTCAAATCTTGTATCAGTTCAAATATAAATAGGAGCAGTAACTGAAAACAAGGTAACCTTCTCAATGCTTGAGTTTTGAGTTATTTGAGACTCACTTTTGTATGAGAACTGGATCCCGGAAACTTGCGAGTCCTTCAGCCATCAAGTTCTTACGAGTTTCATCGGCTTCGCTCACTGTCATCTCGTCATAAAGATATTCCCAGATAGTGTTGTGTCCATAATGTTCAATGGCAATTTCGAGCACAAGGTGCAAATCCGCTGTAATGCTGAAACAGAAAAAATAGTCTGAAATTATAAAAAGCAATCAATGTAGAGGGACCGACTGTCTTGGAAGTCTACTTACATACATACACCTAGCTTAAAACAAAAACCTATCCCTAGCTGTCAAACAAATGGTCTCACGGAAAATCGCAATCTATTTTTCAATTCCTACTATTAGCTCACTCTCTCTTCATATTTATCTTGTTCAAATTATCAATTGTTAATAAAAGGCATTTTAAAGCACTCAATTGAGGCGAAATTTTATATAAACACTAATTTTGGATGGCAATACAGTAATTTAATTATAATTAATAAAAATTAATTGATTAAAACTAATTATTCAAAGAATTACAAATACAAACACGTTGGCATAATTTTTGACGACATAGCGACCCTTTTGGAGTGTAAGAACTTGAAAAGGTTTTTTTTCTCACATTTTAAAGCGCTCATTTGAGCAGAAATTTTCTATACACTATTGTTTTGGGTAACAATACGATAATTTAATTATAATTAATTAAGATTATTGACTGAAATGAATTATTTAAAGAATTACAGATACAGCCACGTTAGCTTCATTTTTAGCGACTTGGGTCAAAACTTTAAGAGATTTTTTCCCCCTCACGTTACGAAGCTGAACAGTTGAACTGAAATTTTATATACACGATTGTTTTGGATTACAATGCGAAATAATTTAATGATAATTAATAAAAATTAGTTGCCACTTAATACTGTGATTCTACGTATATACACATTTATATTCATTGTAACTATTTAATAAAAAGTGACTAAAATAAAAAAAAAATTGTTGATCTAAATAAGAATTGATTTGAATTTTTTTAATACTTGTAACGTCATTAATCCTCTTTCAAATAACGTACAAAAGGACACACAAACAGTGAAAAGGTTCGGTACTTTTCCGTTTCGTCGGCACAAGCTATAAAGTCGCCAAAAATGATACAACCAGCTCTAAATGGAATATTCCCACTGGAAACTCATGACAGCCACATTTTTAAAACAAGTCGTGGTCTTTGCTTATCAGTAACGTCTTTTTCATAATACACATGAAATGGATGAAAACCAAAGAGAACTAATATATTTAAGATGTGTATATTGTGTGTTTTCACCAATAACGCCAACTTGGCGATATTTGTGCCGGCAAAACGGAGAAGTACCGTAGGTTCTTTTAGAGTAAATTATAATTTATAATGAAACTCTTTTGTGTAAATACAACAGAATTTCTTTTAACGAAAAGCAATTAACACATAAAATTCACATATTTCGTATAATCACATAAATTCAAATTTCAGTTGTTGCTGTTGCTTTCGTGTCCTTCCCGAAGGGGAGGAATGAAAGTTGCCAGAGCTTGAGACAGGTTGGACTTCTACACGATAGATGGCGACAGCACCTATCTCCACCTCCACAATTTAGGCATGGAGCTGGAGGGGAGGGAAATATTCTCCAGCCCCCTGCACCCGTCAAATTTCAGTTCACGATAATTAATCATCCGTCTTAAATTTTCTATGTGCGTCATTATTTGACGGCAAGTTTGGCTTCCAAATATATTGTAAAGTTTATCGCCAAAATCGCTGCTATTAACTTAGCATTAAATTTTAAAATCTTTGTAACATTGAAATATAAGAGAGTCGATAAATGTAGCACATTATACTCAAGTTAATAAACGTGCTTATTTAAATAGACTTTTCTCTACTTATTTTTAGAGAATTAAAAATATTATATTCATATTGTAGCGTGTAATCTTGCTGAAAACGAAGCTCTAAATTTGGTTCTATTCTTTTACAGTGTCCGCTTAAGTTGTGAATTTTGGAACTTTACCACATCAATGTTCGGGTTGGATCATAGATTCGAAATACGATTTTTACCGAAGACTATCTTGAGGTACATGGAATAAATGTGTACTTAGGAGTATTCTTACTTTTGTTTTTGGCTCCACATCAGAAATTCTTCGTACATTGCTTTGAGACATTCTGGGTTGGACGTTCGGCATGCCAAATCAATGATAAGAGATTCAAAGTCACTGTAAGATGAGAAAGCACAATGAAGAACAGTGAATAAATGCATAGACTCGAAAAAATATTTCTAGGTAGAAGTAATTAAGAAAAGTGAGAGAAATTAAGAAATAACAAACGATTTCTTTTTTTTTAAAATAGTTTTTATTGATGTTCAGTGTTTTATTTATTCTTGTTTACTTAGACAGCACATAATAAAATGCATTGCTGACTATTCGAAATGCAACACCATGGAGGGAAAAGAATTATCAAAGCAAAAAAAAAAAATAAAAAGCGTGACATACAAAGCTGAAACGATTACCACAACCTCTTTCGATTATCCAAACATGAAAAAATATATATTGTGTGTAGCCGCCATGGCTTCTTTTAACAAATTTTACAATACGCATCGGCACTGAAAGAAAGCAGACTTTGGATATATACTTGGGAATGCCAGTTCATGCTTCTTTCACACGTAACCAGAGTTCATTTAGGATAAAAGAAGAAGACGCTGGTTAAGCCAATCGTAGATGGGTGAGAGATTAGGTAAATGGCATTGGGGAAATCATAAATTCCCCAGTGGATCCCGGCCCATGTTGACATCGAAGGGAACAAGATGGCCGATTTCCTTCCCAATGAAGCCAGAACACTTAAACCTGTAACTTCATCGACTGTGGTCTTTGATGCCAACGCAATCGCAAAACAAAAGCTCTGCTCAAACCCACGAAAAAAATTCTCTCTGCCAGAATTAAATTATAGCCGAGAAATTATAACAACAATAACCAGACTAAGGACAAAGCATTTTAAGGGCATAAAGATTATGCTCGATGGATCAAGATCATATGGGGAATGCAGGCACTGCCCAGGCACGCAACTGGATCCCAAACATTTTCTTAGCTGTCCTTCCATTGTTGGTGCCCTTTTTAAAATAGACAATCACTACAGCATGGACATCCTATACTCGGATAGTGCTATGGATGTTGCCATGGCAGTGATTCTAGCCTTTGGCAATATTTGACTACATCTTTATTTTGTTACATACACTTTTGCACTTTGTCATACACGACAACAACAACAACATCAGGTAAATGGACGAACCGAGGTAGTACAGCAATCTACAGGATAATGAAAAATTATTGGACGTCCAATCTCGGATCACTCCGTTGAAACTTGACCTTGGCAGGCTTTCATGGAAAGAGGCTCCAAGACTTTAGAGATGTAAATGTGACTGCTGAGTATATGGGCAGAGATTATTAGGAGGAGATAGTAAAATACAATGGTTCACGATACAAAAACTATTACAACAAATGAAGGATCAATATGGCGATGCATATTGTAAAAATCAAGCCATTTTTTATCTGAGTGCCAACGGACTCATATACGACTATCGAGATGTTGTTTGCAAGGCTACTATCATGTTATTTGCTTAACCGTGTTTGACGTTCAAGGCACCGTTTAAGCCTATATCAGCCTTAGATTCTGTATGCTGATGTAGTCTTCAAACATGATCGCAGCAATGGAAGTCTTGCTAAAATTCTCCTGTGCAGCAGAACGACTTCAGGCATATACAGATTGTTGTGCAACAAATTATAATTCTTGCGTGAGGGTAATTCCGATGTTGTACTGTAATCCGTTATTGTCATAGGTACAACATGCATGTCCTTACCTTGGTAGTGTGACTAAGAGGATGGAACTCTTTTGAGTAGTTGATACGTTCCTCATGCACCCATCGATTCCATATTCGCTTAACACTGTGGCTTAATTTCGTGAGGCATGGAAGTACAACCCACCGTGTAACGTAACTGATCTTCTTTAAATATGTCAAGACCTAAAGTCCTCACTAAGATTTGACATGGAAATTCGGACAGTGAGGTGGTCTTTAATTCGAAGTCATTCGTTTTTATCACTTGACCATCATTCAATGTCTATTGTCAATGGCCCTCGTGTTAAGTCTGTGATGTTGCATGGTGATTGTCTGTTTTATTATTCCAACGCATTTGTTAAGCTTGGTGCTACACCACCTTCACACCAACGTTTACATGGCACTCCACAACGTCTAGTTCCTACATAATTCTTGTATTTTATCAGGTTTCATTATTAAACGTTGTGGTTTAAACTTTTGGCCTTTTTCTTAATTGAACACTCTGTAGTCACTATATGCTTCAATTTTCTCACCATTATAAGTCTAAACAAGAAGTGAATGTGCAATTCATTGAACTTGCAAAGGTATATAATCCTGGGAATCTTTATAATTCCCAGTTTTTCTTTTCTCAAACTTAGAAACGGGCTCCCCTGACTTCAATATTCTTCGTCAAGGCTTCACACACAAAAAATACACTCATTGCCATAAAAATAGGAGCACCAAGAAAAAGTCGTCAAAATGAAACGAAATTTTACATATGTAAGTACTACTTTGAAAAAGTAACTGATTAGAAAATCAAATAAAAAGGATAATTTATTGCAGAAAAAAGTACAAATGAACGGAAATTTTAGTACACTGTTGTACCCCCTCTAGCGCGAATGCACAATGCAGTACGAGCAAAGTAATGAGGCATATACAAGTTCCGATTCATCTTTTTTAACCACAAAATGTTGCTAATTGACTGTCTGAATGCAAAAATTTGATTCCTTTTGAGAATAAATTTAGAGGATTTACTGTTAATAATGAAGCTGAGAAAGAACGTCCTTCCCTTCAGCTTACACATACGGCGAAAAAGTGTTCTTCAGTGCCGGCTCTTCATATTCTATAGATCCTCGGATAAGAACGTGAGTTTGTATGAAAATTATTTTACTACAATTGTGTTTTTATTTATTGCTACACGTTTTAAAAAAATCTCTGATTAAATACAACAACAAATTGTTAATTATTCAAGGCTATGTATAAAGGAGATAAATATTAAATTAGTAAACTATTTTGTGCTTCTAACAATAAACATATCAACATTCAATACATGCCTATTTCTACCAGAACTGGTCTTTTGACAGGTTATGTTATGCTTAGTGTTAATTATCACAACTTAAATAGCGTTCTGACTATTTTAGATCTCGTAAATTAAAAATGCTATTTTATATTTTTACAGCTTGTATACAACAAAATGATCTACGTGGGCTGTTTTTTAAGTAAGGTCCGTTTGTTTTTTAAAAAATGACAACATTTTGTTTTAAAAATCCTTTATTTTAGGATTGTACATACTTTTGCTTGTTTTTCTACATAGTTGCCCAGTTTATTAATACCCTTGTCATACCTTAGGACTAAGTTTTGAAAATCCTCTTCAAAGAAGTCTGCTGCCTGGTTGGACTGCCAAGAGTTCACGGCCGCTTTCACTTCTTCGTTGCCCCTGAAGCGCTTCCCACCAAGACAGTGTTTGAGGTACCGGAAAAAGAGGAAATCGTTAGAGGAGCAGGGTCGGGACTGTATGGTGCATGGTCCAAAACCTTCCAGTCAAAAGATTCGATTAAGTCTCGAGTCGTTCGAGAAGTGTGAGGCCTTGCGTTATGGTGGAGGTGCAAAACACCTTTTGACTGCATGCCACGCCTTTATGAAGTGAAAGTGGCCGTGAACTCTTGGCTGTCCAACCAGGCGGCAGACTTCTTTGAAGAGGATTTTCAAAACTTAGTTCTAAGGTATGACAAGGGTATTAATAAACTCGGCAAATGTGTAGAAAAATAGGCGAGAGTATGTACAATCCTAAAATAAAGGCTTTTTTGAAACAAAATATTATTGTTATTTTTTAAGAGACAGACGGACTTTACTTAAAAAACAGCCCTAGTATCTTAAAATGTATGAAAAAAGTAAATAAAAAAATATAAGAAAATCCACCGAAAAGTTTAAAAGTACTGCTAGTATGACTTAATGAACAAATTAATAATTAAATTTCTGCTTAATTGTGCTCCCTCTAAATAAGAAAAAAAATTAAATATGTAACTTACAGATCTGGCACGGTATACGAGCAACTAATAATGGTACTCTTCCATTTTTTAAACGAGCTGCAAAATGAAAACAACTTAGTAAATATATAAAAGAGGAAATATATATACATAAAATAATTTTTTTTTTGACTATACATACCTTTTATCGAAGACTGTATTTGGTTTCACGTACTGATCGTACAGTGTGGACGTTAAATCAGCAACATAAACCTATTTCAAGATACCATAAGTTAATTAATTAAAATTTTTGCTATATCTATTTAAATTGATCAAATTAAAAAATTACATCCAATGTATAACAATGTTAGAGATAATGTACAGCATATCTACTGGATGTGTGTATATTGACAATTTGGTTTCAGGACATTCTTCAGGACAGCAAATCAATATTTAATAATATTTGTCTGGGTTAGTTTTTTAAAGTTTATTTAAGATTATACACCTGGCCAATTTTAATTAATTCACTGGAACTACTGTAAAATTCAAAGTTTCTTGCAATTCCAAAATGGCGGTTTTTGTTTTAAAATTTTTAATTCTAAAGATTTCATCCTAAGTTCTTTGAAGTAAGTTACAAATAATACCTGTATATCTTGTCTTTACATCCTGTATGCTTACAAAAAAAAAAAAGGAATGATACTTTCTGATACCCTAACACGTGTTCCACAATCTTTTTATCGCCACGGACCGGTCAACGTTTGATAATTTTACCGCAGACTGCTAAGGGTGGGACTTTGATTGTTTATAGTTTAGATTGTTTTGATTTCATAATTGTTTTTAAATATGCCTCCATATTAAAATACACTTATACAAAAATAATTAATTTAACGTAAAGTGCTTTGGCATGGAATATAAAGTGATCTACATGGAAAGTCGTACAAACTCGAGAGAAATACACCACAGTAAATAAAATACAAGCAATTTAATGTTCTTTGGGTGCCCGGTATCATTTGATCTACGGACATGTACTGGTCTGCGATCCAGGGGTTGGGGACTACTTCGCTAAACTTTCTGAACCACAAGGATCAGTGATTTCTTAAGATGGCTTTAGGTCCATACTTACCGCCGTATGGCGTATGGGTCCGCCACTTGACAGTGTGGCATCGTGGACTCGGTAGCGTGTTTCGGCGCTAAGCTAAACATTAAAAATAATTTTTATTGTTATCTAAATAACAATTTTATTAATTTACAACAATCAGAAGTTCACTAGAAAGGGGGGAAAATGAAGAAAGTCACTTTCATGTGTTAGCCCGAATTGTCCAGCCGGTTCACCCTGTATCCACTCCTTGCATGGGATCTTCAGAATATGGAGAACAAAAAAAAAAAAAAAAAAAAAAAAAAAAAAAAAAACTGAAATTTTCTACCGCGCGGGCACTTGCCACGCGCTTTCTTCTTAGTCCCCAGGATCAAAGTCAGGAACCTCCCGCGTCCCTCTCTCTGTCCCTCGCCACCAGGCCTACACGTGAAAAGCAAGATCATTTCCGTCCAAAGGGCATTGCCCCCTTCCCAATTTCTCTTTCCTCTAGATCAAGTCACGTCCGTCTTTTTCCGCAGGATACTGTCTCGAGAGTCGATACTTTCTTTGTCAACCCTTTTAAACTCCAGGGGTGGGTCCACTCCATGCCCCTCGTCAACTCCCACTGACAGGCCTCAAGATTTTTCACCCTTCACCTCGGTCTCACTAGTCCACCACTGGTACAGGCTGCACAATGGCTCTGGTCCCTCTCAAAGGTTTCCCTCGACAAGGGCTGGTCTGACATCTGGTTCTCGAACCACCTCGCCGCCTTTTCTTCTTTTGATGTGACACGTCGCCGTCCGCCGAGGCGCCAGCCTTTTAAGACGGACAATCTCTGTCTATGGACGCGCACAATATAGTTATGCTCAGCCCATAATGTTAACAGTCACGCCGGCGTCGGCAGTCCAAATGCCCGACAAAGGACATGACGCCAAAGCCACGTGCTCTCCAGATGTATTACTCGCCATGTATAGGGTGCGTTTTCTTCTTTGTGACTACGTCACAACAGCCTTTTAAATAAACAGTATACATAGCAATTGTTATCAAATAATAGAACAAACGGTATCACATAGCAAATAACTCACTCGCGAACTCACAAACCTGTGCACAAACCGACTTCCGCGTTTCGACGAAATGAGTCATGTTGGTGTATGGTGATAGACATAGACCAAGACACGGACATGATATAAAAATGCAGTCTTGTTACTGTTACCAGTTGGCAAATAAATCTAAATTCCCAGTTTTTCTCACACTATGTTTAAGAATAACATTTGGCGATTAAAATTGGTGGTAACCGATCTCATAGAGGTGAAATCGAGAACTAGACGAGTCTTCTCACCTACTGCTCAGCAGATGAACAACACATTGTTTTGTTGCTCAGATCTAACGATGAATGATAATATCAATGATTCACAAAAAGAAAGGGAAAGGCAGCATAGCGAAAAACCTTGCTTTGGAGAAGAGAGTTCCTTCTGTAAGTTACTCATCTTCTTAAGGCCATATCACAGGGGCATATTTGGAACAACAGCTTAGAACAATATTTTACGCAGCTGAGAGTGAAGGGTTGCCATAAGCAAAACAAAATGCTCTGACATCAGCTGCGCTCTATCTCCCCATTGAAAAATTACTCGCCAATTTTTCTGCTTTGGAAAACGAACATCCAATATTATTTCTTCTTTTTCGCTCGCGCTTTTGTTGGGCGTAAACAGAAATGGCCATTCTTCTTTAAATATTATAAGTCGTTAAAATAATATACACCATTATAATATTATACACCATATCTGATGCGTTTGACGAAACCGAAGCTGCCATCTTCTTTATGACGTAGGGCGCCGAAGAAACCCATTGGCAGGAATTCCAAGCAACTTTTTCAGCTCACTGGGAAAAAGTTGTTTGGAGTGGTTGCTATGGTAACTAGGTAGAAATTGTTCGTAATTGGGTGGAAAATTGCTCCAAACGTGTACGTGTGATAAGGCTTTCAGGGTTAAAATTTATAGACAGTAAGGATTCAGATCTTTTACCAGGGGCTGGGCCTCAAGCAAAAGCAGGGCCCACTTTCAGGACAGTACATAGCATAAGTTGTCAAATGCTCGAACATATGGTATTCCTTAACAAATAAATGTGCGTGAGTCACAATCTCAAAAGCATAGGCACTAACCGACTGCTGCTTTTCGACTAAAGGAGTAATGGCGATGTATAATGGTAGGCCTAGGCCTAACAATGGGCAACAGTCATCACATAATAATGCACTCTTATTACTGTTGCCAGTTGTCGTACAGTTCGAAATTCCCTTTTTCGAAGAACATGTCCGGGAATAACTTTCAACCATGAAAATAATTTAGATCATGATCTTGTTGAAGTCGAGTCAAGAATGAGAGGAGGCCCTGTTGACCCATGCCTTAAGATGTCCCTGTCTTTTCCGTAAGTATGTGACGGATCTATACGTGTCTATAACTAACCCCGCGGGAATTTTTCTGAGGCAACAATATTATCAACCAACTTTCACCGAGTGAAGAAGCGTGATTATGCAAATTAGGTATACTATATAAATTCTGTATTCACGAGTTTTAAGAGTTAGTTGGTGAGTGAAGGATCGCGAAATGATTAAGTGCAAATCGGAGTTAATCAATTGAAAAAGTCTAAGAGTATCACACGACAGTGATTAAATCCGGATAAGGATCATATTCAAGACCTCAACTGGAGGACTCAACTTCATAAAAGCACAGGTATCGTGATCCGTGTTTAAATAGAAGTTTAGCGTATTAGTGCGAGACGTAGCTTATATTGAGCTCGTATAAGTTATCGTGGAATCAGTTGAGGGTCCGTACTATTATCCCCAGGCTAACGAGTCTCACCTTCGCGCTCTGCTATCTGATCAGTTATCTTAATTAGATTATTATTGTGCCTGCTTGATATTTTGGTGGCAATAAAATAATAAGAGGGAATCATGTCTACTGATTGTTCAATTTCTCCCACACACCTAGCCGAGTCCTAGGGTAGACAAGGGGGATCAGAAAGCAGTAGGAACCGACAAGCATTACAAGTGTCTTTATACAAAAAATGAGTATTCCTTCTTCGGATTATTAAATCGAGCTTCGGACTAAAACTAACAGGAGTAATCTGTGTTATAATTGTAATGTTTTTCAACATAAAATAGAAAATGTATTTTGATATCATGGCATGGTATCATACCAATTTCCTCAAAAAATATCCTTAAGAAACACACATACGCGCATTTTTTATAGCACGTGTTGATTAAATTTTCTTACTTTCAACAACTTCGCTGCTTCCGAATTTGGATCCAAGTGGCTCATGAAAAACAGGTACTGATCTCGGAAAAAGTTCCATGGTATCGGCTCCTTCTCTCTTTTCAGGTATTTCGTCAGTTCCAGAGGTATGTCATAGATCAAACGATCCGTCTCGGCCAATAAGAAAGCATCGTGCAGAAGGCTATAGCGATCGGTTGCAGTGAAATCCTTAAATGAATAATTAGAGACAATAAGAAAAAAAAACAGAAGAATACATTTGATTTTTAAAAAATTAGGAGAGATCAAAGCGAAATTTTCTGGTTTGAAATTTCTTTTATTTCTGTACCTAAGGCGAAATGCTTTGGATTTTTTGCTTTTTTGTTTGTTAAAAGCATCAAATAGGACGGAAATAGGATTTTAGCTAGTGTTGCCACTCGCTTTTTGTTTCAAATTTAACTACGCATCTAATTAATAAAATTATTTATACTATTGTATATTATTTATTATATTGTATAATTCGAAGCTGCTTAATACATTCAAGACAGGGATTATTTAAGGTAAAATTCTTTTGCCTAGAATGTGATGCATATTTCAAGCTGCTTATTTAAAAAAAAATAGCAAAATTTCCATAAAGAGATGAAATAGATATGCAATTTTCCTATTTACATAATTAAGAAATATATTTGCATGAAATTAATAATAAGAAATCTATCAAAAGAATTCTGCGAGCTATTAAGTGCATATGAGAGTGCATGTTAAATTAATTGTGATTCCGTCTGGTGTGATTAAAGATAAAATAAAAACATTTTACTACTGAAATCTTTAAATTAAATTTTAAATACCATGAGTTTTTGGAAGAACAAAATAATACTGCGCTTAATAATACAACTAAAAATACAATTTAAGTGGAAAACAATTCCACTGTGAGGTGTATTATTTTTGCGGAGTGTGAGATTTTGGAACAGTGTCTTTGCTCTACTGAATAAGTTCTTTTTTTATATCAAGGTTAGGCATTGTAACGTTTCCCCCCTTCGCGGCTAAAAGATCGGCTTTTCTATGAAGATAACGTCACTCCGTTGATATCCACATGCGCAACCCTAAAATATTGCAGGATCCTTTCATTTGACATCACGCCGACAATCGATGCCCATGAGAAATCCACATTCCACCTGCAAGCCGAGCATCAAGATAAATTCAAGAGAATGAAGAAAGCAGTACGCTTGATACACTCGACAAGAGACGTTGTGTTTTACTTCCTCCATCAAAAATAAAATGTTCTGAAGAATTGAAATACTCAACAGTTTGAATAACTTGTATCTAAATGTAAATATTGTAATTAATTAGCTGAAGTCGTAATAAATCAATAATTTAATTTCTTAAGTATCACGCTACTCTGTATCATTATGTGGACCAATCACATTGTTTCATTTTTCACGATAAAATCCGACGACTATACATACCTTATTAAAATTAAATTACGATTCGAATAGAAGGCAAGGCTACTAAGATATTGTAATATTTTTAATGGATTGATTGGACTTCAAATTTTCTATCTTTCAAAAGGAGCAAATGAACACGAAGGATCAATTAGGTTTAATAGGTCACTGGGATGTAGAAATTAAATATAATTCGAATTAAACTGAGAGAGCATACTTCCCGGTTGCCAACAACGAAATTCTTTCTTATCATCAGACAAAAACCAACAGATGAATTACAGTAAAACTGAATTTTTTTCTGAAGTTGTAGAAAAATCAGTATACATTTGGATAAAAAAGAAGGAAAATATCATTTACTAAATTCACCTGTAAAAAAAATTAACTTTCTGTAATTTTTCAATTTTTTTTTCTTTAGCCATGTTAATTGTTAATATCTACAAGGAGGAAACAAATGTCATTATTGTTTATTTCCTTCTGCTGGTGCTTCGATTATTGTTTGTCAAATCTATTATTATTTTTTTAAATTTAGCTTTCCACTAAAAATGCACTTATCAAAACAAGCTGCATCTATTTATAAAATTTTAAGTACAAAAAATGAAATATATAAATCTAGCAGAATGAGTTTAGTGCAAAGTTATTTTTTAGGCAAAGGTAGAAATTTTAGGAGCTTCAAGAGAAAGAGTAATCTGGGACTCTTTATCCTAACATTGAACTAATATTTCCATAAGAATCAGGAAAAAGTATTGATGAAACAAAAGATTTTTAAGAAGCCCTACTTCTCAGCAAATTTTCCGTAGAAGGGGTGAAAACACCAACAGTGGCGTGCACAAGAATGGGGTTTGATAGTTCAAACCCTCTCATTGACAACAGATTTTTAATTTTTAGTATAGAGATTTTGCTTCAACGTTTACATCTACATGTTTTTTAGAATACCCTCTTTATAAAAGAAGTTCTTGTGCGCCACTTCAATATTCGATAAATTTGACAGAAATGCCTTTTGATTCGAC
The DNA here is from genome assembly GCA_019973975.1 of Trichonephila clavata. NCBI lineage: Eukaryota > Metazoa > Arthropoda > Arachnida > Araneae > Nephilidae > Trichonephila > Trichonephila clavata. Next base: position 1,742 of record BMAO01020168.1, on the reverse strand, counting down.
GAGTCAGATAGAATCTAAAAGAGCAGAATTTTGGGAATTTGACTCCTGGAATGAAAATAAAAAGGGGAAGGATTTTCTAAGAAGTTAAATTGAAAATTTTCATTCTGATTTAATTATATTTATATAGATTTAAAATTTTTTTCAAATATTTAATGTTCATCCATCTCTGTCGAGATAAACGAGTGACTCAAGAAAATAAGATTACTAGTGGCTCTCTCTGGTGTATATTTAGACAATTAAAATTAAAATAAAAAAATTAACTATTGAAATAATTAAATTATATTTTCAAAATTATGCGAATTTCCATGGCATTAGATAATGTAGCTCAAAGGGAAATTATTTAGCAATAATTTTACATTTGTACGAGAGTGAGTCTGAAAATAAGTTTCTCCTGTCGACTGGGGTCAGAGTTGTGTATGAAAGTCAAAACATAGAATGAGACATAAAAGAAAAGACATAACTTTATTTTTCCACATAAGTACCAAGTACATTGAGACATTTGTCATATCGCTTCACAAGATTCAAAAGCCTTCCAGGAAAAACTCAGAGCTTCGAATACGAAAAAAGCATTTAACGGCTATGGGCGAGTGACGAAACAGCAGTTAAACGCGCAAGACATCGATACACCATTGGGTAGATGTCGACCACGATCAAGCAGATGGATTCAGAAAAAGTGACCTGAGCTTCTCAGAGTTCTGGCGTTCTGCTGTTGGATGACATTGCAAGACCACACTCGGCGACGGAAATGCAAACCCATATTGAAACTTTAGGTTGCGAGCGCCTACACCATCCGCCATACAGTCTTGATCTCACACCAAGTGACTTTCATGTGTTTCCAGCTTTGAAGAAGAATCTCGTCTGGAGGCGCTTTGGAAGCAACACTGAAGTGAAACAAGCCGTTAAATGCTTTTTCCGTATTCAAAGCCCAGAGTTTTTCCTGGAGGGCTTTTTGAAGCTGATCAAGCGGTATGATAAATGTCTCAATGTACTTTGTACTTATGTGGGAAAATAAAGTTATGTCTTATCTTCAATGTCTCATTCTATCTTTTGACTTTCATACACAATTCTGACCACAGTCGACAGGGGAAACATATTTTCCGACTCACCCTGGTATTTTTTTTATTTGAGGAAAAATGAAATGGTAGATATATAATTGATTTTATGTGTGTATAACACATAGTTAGTTGACTCACCGAATGATTAGTCAACAATCTTTTTCCTAGTTTCGCCCAATCAAGTGGATCGTATTTCACAACATAAAATCCAACGAATCCCGGATTGAAGTGAACGATGTCGTCTTCATTGGTCTCGATCTGAAATGTAGCTAAAGGATAATCTGTTTAGAATGCTTAAACTTCCATTTATGTGTAATTATCGATATTTTCTGAAATATGCACTCACCATTTTTATCTTTCAGCCACACCGTATGCTCTTCTCCTGTTCTTATGTTTTTGTAAACGAGCGGTATGTGCCAAACAAACCTGTCGAATCAGTAAAAAAATATATCTGAATATGATGAAAATTTATACATGGAAATGGATTGATATTGTTTCCTTTAAATATGGCCTTCCTGTTTAGATCTGACTTAATTACATTCACTCTTTATGCTAAAAAGCTTTTGAATATAGCTATTTTAAATTAATTACTGTCACAATTACAAATGTGTGCCGTGATTAACGGTGAGCTCTTTGAACATACTCGATATTAATTTGTTTCGTTTTATGACAGTGTGTCTTTGCAAT
>BMAO01020167.1:0-32966 GCA_019973975.1 Trichonephila clavata | reverse complement strand
TGAGCAACACGTGTAAGAATTGTTCATTCTAATTGAAGAGTGACAGTTTGACAGTTGACTGTATCGCAACTGCAATAGGATGTTCTCATGGTTTTGCATATAGCATAATGCATGATCGGTGGATTTCCGAAAAGTGGGCACACGTTGGTTCCCCGGCAACTGACTGAAGAACACAAAAAAAGAATCGAATGGGCATTTGCTTCATCTGTTTGGTCACAGAGACAAATTCTTGGAGGCAAACTATTTAATATGACAATGACGTTCAACATAAAATATTCTGTGGATGATACAGCAACCCAAAGAATTTTATGCAGCTGAAATTGGGACTGACAAAACGATTGGATAAGTGTGAACAACGTTGCTGATGAGAAATTAAAAGTTTGTTTCTTAGTGATTATCATGTTAAATTATTTTTATTACCTATTGTGAGTTACTTAACCCGGGTGTGATCGAGCGGGGCACAGAGTCACCCCAAGCTCACGAAATCTTTAATTCTGAGAAAACTGTTTGTTACCAATGACCTTGTCAAATCTTCCTATATGGCAGTCGTCATAGAAACTAACATGTATTTGTTACATATCTCCTTCTTTTGGGAGCGGTAAAAGGTTTTTTTTTCAATCTTAAGGTATTTTGGGTGATTGAGTCCCCAAATACACCCAATTTTGTTCCAAAGCGTTCTCTATTAACAGACTACATGCTTCCCTGTAAATGACTTAATGGTTTTATTGCTGCATTGAATACTCATTATGGCTTATAAATGTAAATAAACACAATATAAAACAGGAATGAACATCTGCGATCTCTTTTGAATGAAGTTGAAACATCGGAAAAAGGAATTGATCATGCAGGGAAAACCTGGTGAATAATGGAAATTAATCATGATATCGAAAGTAAATTTGAGAAATGCGATAAACATGAAACGTTTGAGTTGAAAGAAAGATTTTCAAAAGCTAGCTAAAGAACAGCATCTAAAAAGAATTTATGCCACAAGTATACCACAAGACACATTGCGCCCTCTCAAAAGAAAAAGCAAGAAAAAGTTCAATGTGCTTATTTGTCGATCATCTTAGGAAATAAAACTTCAATAACTTGTACAAAATATGAGAATTTTGCCAGCAAATATGATTTCTGTAATTATAGCGAAAATTGTCTATAATATGTGTCTTTTTAAAGTCACTCACATTTGAAACATTTTAGCTCAGTTTGATTGATTTTTCCTCAAATTATTCCAATAAAAATCTGAAAAGTCCTTAAAGTAGGTAAGTATAAATTACTCGCAATAATAAAGATTTTTATTGTGTACAATATAAATATTTCTAAGAAACGGATTGGGGTGACTCCATCACCCGCTGCTTGTAACATTAGTATCGAGTGAACGGCTGCTCTCAGGTTATTTACTTTTCCTCCCAAAAAGTATGTGTATCAATAACTTAAAACAATATATATGAGTCATACAACATCATGAAATACTGAGTAAATTGGGTGGTAATGGTGAGAATATAATAAACATCTAACTTTTTTTTCTCTCTGTAAATAACTCAAATCCACTCACCTGATGATAAATGGGAAATAATACATCTGCTTCGAAAATGTCACGTACAGTTTTTCCAGACTCTTTCCAAAAACAATTTACCTCGGAGCGGATTTTTCTTTTTCGAATTTAATAAACATCTAGCTCGAGATAATTTGTTTCCATCTGCTTGAAAGCGGAAAATAATTTCTAAATAACACAGCCGGTGACAGGTCTTGGTTACGACTCATGTCATATTTAATTAAATAACATATTAGTTCAAACATTTCAACCCTAACTTTTATTTCTAGTGACACATTGACTAAAGAATACTCGTTTTTTTTGTTTCACTTTGGGTAAGAAAATATCTTTTAGAAATAGAGCGTTTCACCGCCTGGAAAATAATAATATATGCATTAACTAGTCATTAACCCTCCCACTTCGGTGGGTATTTCTTGACGTTTAGGGGGCTGTACTGTTTATAAAAATGTCTAATAGATAAGTTCTAGCATAAAGCATTCAATTGTATTGAAAAAAATTCTCATAACTCTCATTCATTGGTTTAAACCGAAACAAGACATAAATTATAATATTTGAAATCGATTTTTTACGCTTCCATAGTCTCGTCTTCCAAAAGAATTTTTCGCAAAGCCTTTTTTAGAATCAACTAAATAAATATGCTTGCCAAATTGCAAGGCGAAATCTATCTGGTTCAAAAACGAACATTTTTATCAGTATGACACAAAACCAACCTGAGAGTCTATTTCCGGAAGAACCCATTGCAACTAGTCTATTCTTCAAGCAATATTACTAATCATCTTGGAGAAAAGTATTTCTTTTAAATATATTCTCTATTGAAAACTTTCTCCCGAAGAAGAAGGCACGTTTTATGTAAATGATGGATGATATTTAAGCATTTAAAGCAATTAACTTTTAGGTACGAGGAGTTAGTGGTTAGGAGTTAGAATTTAGCGATTAGTGGAAAGTGGCTGCAAGTTAGTTCAAGAGTTGCTCGACGATTAATTGTTAAATAATTAAAGATTGTTTATTGAATGATTTTAGTTCAATAGTTTGGATTAGATTAATTCTACCATGAAGTCGGAACAATTAAGAATGGAATTTCATAATTCAGATGACAGTATATTACCAAAAGCTTGTCTCAATAGTAAGTTTATTTTGAATTCTCATTGAATATTAATACCTATTCTACCGTGCTTTTGTTCCTATACTTAATAAAAGGTGCATTTGCTACCCTGGATGGTTTAAAATTATTGATAAAATAATAGAATACAATTGTTCTTATTATGGCTGATCTTTATTCTAACCCCCAAACCCGATAGACATGACAACACGTCCATCACACCGTTCATAGTTAATTTCAACTAAACAGAAGAAACACGCTTACCAAAATTTAAAATATTCCTGTCTAAACGTTCAAAAGTCGGTAATATTGCGCCCCTTAACCCTGTGGTCGATTTTCACAAAATCCATTTATGGTGAATCTCTAGTTCGTGTGAAGAACATGCCAGCCAAATTTCAAGTCTGTAGGCCTAACTGTTCCACAGATATCGTGATGAGCGAGTGAGTAAATGATCTGTCGCTTTTCTCCTTTATATGCAATGGAAATTGTTTGACACGAAGCTGAGAGGAACTGAAATATTTATGCATGTTAAAGGAATTTTGTGTTAAGGGTTATTGCAAAAAAAAAAAAAACTTATATCAACGAAATTCAGTTAGTTATAGTTAATTTTATTTTTTATTTCCATAGATATTATATAACCATTTATTTAATAAAATATGGAAAAAAAAAACTTCATAAGAACTAAAAAAGTTGCATACAAAATTTTCAAGTTTTTAAAAAAGAAACGTTTATTGAGTTTTTCAAAAATTGTCTCACATTTTTCTTTGTATGTCTCTTTTAGAATCACACTGTTACAAATTGTTCTATGTTGTCGATTCTGGTATGTGCGTTTAAATAACTGCACAGAAATTTCCTGATGTTCCTCATTTTAGACGACGTGGAAACAGGAGCTGCATTATTCATATAATTTTCGCTGTCAGAATCTGCATCAATGATATTTTTAAGCTTTGAAAAAAACACCAAAACGTCTTTGTTTGCCGAAATTGGGGTTGTACACTCATTAACATTATTTACTACAACGAATTCTTCCGATGACACCGTAAAACAATTCAATACATGGATAGTGTTTTCCATACATTGTTCATTCTCCGAAAGGACATCTTTTTGTGTTAAGAGATTTGTTTCGTGTTACGAGAAAAAAAATGCATTAAAATATATAGTAACTCATTGGGACCTTGTGACGGGGCTATCCGCGTGAATTCAATTCTAATCCTCTTGGGAAACTTTGGGGCCAGCATTTTTACTGTTTCACAGCCTCTTCGGGAAAAACACGAGATAGTTATATGGTAATTAGTTCGACTATATAAAGTGTAGATTTCGTAAATGTAAAGAGAAGGAGTTGCCAAGCTGCATGTAAGTATCGCCGGGGAATTACTTCACGACTTAGCACGTATTTGATAGAGATAATTTATAAAAGTAAAGTGTTAGATTAAAATCATTAAAGGAAATAGATTCAGTAGCGACCTGGTTAGCAAGTGTTGTCTCCTTGTCCATTCAGATAGCGTAATTACTTAGAAGAGAATATTAGATTTGAGTATTTGAATGAGTATTAGGAGTAATTGAGGTGTTAGGGAATCACTCCTAGGTTTCCACTTATAATTAAATTTGTGATTGTTTATGTGTTGTCAGTCCTGAATAAATAATTGTTACTTTGGCTTTTCCTGGTGATGATATGTTTTCCTCCCACACTTAGAGACGCGTCGGGCAGTATAAACTCCAGTCCAAAACAGGACTGAGTCACGACAAAATTTGTTACTATTACGTCTTAACTGACATTTCGTCTTAGGCGTTTTCGTGTTAAGGGGTTCCGGCACTTTCTATAGGAGCCTATATTAAAATTGCGTAAGTCTATGTACTTCTTTTTCGAAACTACTTGCTCCTCATAGATAAAATTTTTACAGTACGTTATATGTACTATAAATAAAACTTTAGTTAAGGGTTTTGTCTTTTTACTAAAATTTATATAATTATGAATTTTTTAAAAAATGTCCAATTTTTTCTACCTAAAATTTTGTTTAAAAAGGCGTTATCTAAAAAAAATTTGCTAGGTATTTCTTATCCCCTCCATGTAAATGTGTAAACATGTTGAAAATATACTTACTGAAAATTTGAGGACCCTACATTAATTAGTGTCTGAAAAAAAGGTACAAAAAGGAAAAATATCGCATTTTGAGAAAACAAGCTTTAAAGTAAAAATTTGTAAATTTTGACGATTTACCTTTTTTAATACTTTCCAGAAAAATTTGAAACATTTTCTTTGTCCTCTGCTTCTACAAAAGACTCTTCTAAAATTTTCTTTTTTTCATTATTTTTAGCAATCTAGCCTTTTTTTTTTTTTTTTTGTATCTCATGATACTTTCGTTGGGCTACACGAATCCTACGTGCATCTAAATTTTTAATACCTAAATTCATAATACCTCTGAATTTTGGAAATTAAATGTCGTCCGCTTAGGCATCTTCCATCACTTAATTTTTTTCCTCTGTTTTTTCTTTTGGGATTCAAAAGATGGGGTACCCATACGCTTTTGAATATGTCCAAAACACTCTAATTTTTCCACTTGAGTGTCATAAGGATACAGGTCAAGTATTGATGAAAAACCTCTTGAATCTCCATCGCCCATATATTTTGTGTAACGAATGCCATAATGAGCTTCAGATCTTTCAAATATCACCGTTACGCCTTTCACTTCCATGTCTCCACTTTTTCTACTATAGTTGGCAATACATGATGGTTCATAAACAGAATTAAATGCAGTTTTGCACCGACAATGTTCGAAAACACTTCAAAGTCAATAACTTTTCCAGTATCAACACTCATAGCTGTAACAATACTATTGAGGACTGGTATCCTCTGTTCTGCCATGAACCATCTAAGGCAACAGCAATGTCTCGTCTACCTTCTATTCGTGATGCCTCCTCAACAGAATTTCTCATTGATTTTTCACAGGTAAATTTAGAAGAGTCGAACAACAATTCTGTATAAGTACGGAATTTTTCAGGTGGAGATGGCAAGTTCATAAGTCCACAGAATGTTTCTGCAGTTGGACGACCTCTTCCAATAGATCTGAAAGCAAATACTAATCTGATATTTGAGTGGAAAAGTTTATTTTTATTTTTCAATTTAGTTAACGTATGGAAACCATGTTTTTTGTGCAAAAACTACAACAAAGTTCCATATAATACACAATTACATAATTCCAACTTTTTGAGAAGCCTCCAATGAGATGGAATGGCCACAGTTTTTACAAACAGCGAAGTTCAATAAAGCTTTATTCAATAAATTTAATTCTATTAAAACATTTTTTCATTACTTCCTTCCATATCTTCATGTAAACTGTTGTTTGAAATAAGTTTTCGTGTTGAAGCACTTTGAATAACAGTTTCTGAGCTGATGAGATAGCTGGAACATTTTGAGCAATCATTTTTTAAACGCCCCCATTTTGGAGTTTTTTAAATATTTTTTTAGATCTCCCCATAATTTTTGTCATTAATAAAATACTGATAAATAATTTAATGTAAAACGTGGTTTAAACAGAAAAAATCTGGATAAATAAATTAGAATTCACAATTAGCAAGTTCAAGCAAAAATAATCCCATTTTACAACAAACCAAACGAAAAAAATAACTGTGCTGAGTTGTCTTTTCCTTTCTTGAAAGAAAAATCGTTTTATTTATGTGTAAAAAAAAATGTTACACTAATTGTGGACAAAACAAATCGCGCTGTTATCGAAAAATTAACCATGATGAAAGACAGGTGCTCCTCGAGGTGCACCTGTCACGCGTCAAAGAAAGTGGCTTTCTTTTAAAAAATAAATAAAAATACTTCTAATTATTGTATTTCCATATATCATATATCATTTTAAGCAAAATGTTTGATCTTTTAAAAATATAAAAAAGTCAAAATCGATCATTTTTCAAAAATTCATGTGCCGGACCCCTTAAACGTGTTTCACTGTCAAAACATTGTTAGAATTATGAAGTTCGACTGTAATAAAATGAGATAATTATAACAGAAAAACGTAAACTCTTACGATAAGTGAGTATATATTTAGATAATCTACACAAACAAAAATTTTCATAGCTAATAAAAATAAAAAAGATCAATGTGCTGCAAAAGGAAAACATAAGACACGAAGAATGAATGATCGAACTTGCAGTTTCAATGAGCAAATGCCAATTTTGGTTAAACTGTGCCAAACACTTGTTAAAATATTAAAAATCTATAAAATATATAAAAATAGATGTATATATGCAGCATTGATAAGCAGACAATTATAATTAGTAATTATTTTAAACAATAATGTTTCTGATGAGTTAAGATCATATGTGCTTCTGTTAAATTTATGTCATGTTTTTACATAGATGTACTTTAAAGAAACAAGTTTTAACAATAAGCATAAGATGGCAAAACGTAACTCACTTATAGTCGATAAAATGTTCAACGGTAAAATAAATTTTAAAAAAGAATAATTAAATATCCGAATTAGAAAGCATTGTTTGCTGTGAAAAATATTGATTTTTTTCTGATTCCGTTTTTCCTCCTAAAAATTATTTTTACCTATTTTGAATAGCTAAAAAGGATGTTTTAAGTTCTGCCCATGCGCTGTATAAACATTGAAAAACATTTCTACTTTCTATTTTTTACATTTTCTATTTTTTGTCTACTTTCGGAACCATGATTTTGACGAAAGCGTACAAACGAATATTTGTAATGAATATTTAGAATTACTTAGATTAGAATACACGTATAAAATTGCTTTATATATAATATTACAATAAAAAAATATTTAAATACAACTTTTGACAAAAACTAAACATAAAATTACATATTTTCTTCCTATTACCATTCTCTTTTTATGGATAATGCTTCGATAATAAAATTATTTTGCCTGCATGTAGTTCCGACCTTTGTACAGAGTCTGAACTATGATTTTCAAATGTGTAATTTAGAAGCGAATTTATCCATATTTTTATACATTAGAGTGGAGAAATTTTAACAAAAATCTCCGATAATTGTTTCAATCGGTAGTTACTCTGAAATTAATGTGAATGTTTCAAAAATTCTCTATCAGAACCTCTGGAGAATTCGTAGCTATATATAAGCAAAATATAATTATTGTAGAAACATTTTTCAAAAAATAAGAATGTTTTGAAACTAGGTCATTTTATGTGCATTTTTTGACAAAATTTTGCCCTTAAATAATTTTTTTTAATATAATAATATTCTTAAAACAATTTTATACGTGTGTCCTAATCTAAGTGATTTTAAATATTTAAAAAAAGTATTTGCAATCTTTTTCAGAACCATGCGTCTGCGAACGTAGTCAGATACCTTAATATTTCTTTATGAATTAAAAATATATACTCAATCACGTTTAATTAGTTGCTAATTAGTCATCTTTTGATAGACTTTCCCGTATTAAAACATCAGAGTAAGTTAGTTAAATTACGTGTAAAATATAGATTCATTAAAAGGAATTTTAATTTCAATTTTCCTATCTAATCCCAATTTTTCTTTATAATTATAATGTGAAACAACACATCGTGGATCAGGAATCAATTAAGCGCCGGCAGCGGCCAGCTTGATCACCAGACTTTAACCCTACCAAGTATGTTTGGGACGCTTTAAGCTTCTTCCTGCCTTGGAAAAACAATGGCTCACACTTCCTACAGAATTAAATGACCTCATAATTGAGAGCATCACATATCGCTACATATGCTGTATTGCTTCTCGGGGGAGTAATACTCCATATTAATGGTACGTTTCCTATACCTAACTGACACATCTGATTTCTTCATTGTATACATATGCTAATTTCTATAAAACTATATTTGTCTGATGATTTCTTTTTATGCTCGTTTACACATTTCTATGTTTTTATAATATGTAAAAATTTCATTAAATTCTACCCATACCTTTTTAAGGAAACATAGTGCGATTCAATTGACAAAAATCGGTCAAAAAAACCAAATACATTTTTTTTACTTTAATTCATTCTTTATATATTTTTATATAACCTCACAAAATTTGAAAGCTCTAAACTTAAAAAAAACCCACAAAATTAGGATAGCTTTTACGTTCGTTTTTATTCACATCCCTATGGTAATTCAGAACTTTAAATTTACTTATTTCAGAAAGAAAAACTAACGAGTTTGTCTTCATTTAAAATGCTAAGGCTTTTTTTTAAACTGCGCTTAATGCTTTGAATTTTTTTCCACCTATTTCTAATAGCACATGTAACAAAATTTTTTATGCATTCATTAATCAAAGCAATACTTATTTTTTTAAAATAATTGAACTCAGAATTTATCCATTTTTAAGGAATTTTCAACAAGCATTCATAAAAAAGAAGTATTGTACCAATACCAATTATGTTATCGTAAAACTCATACTAAAGTTTGTTACATATAGTTTGACGTACTTGTAAATCAAATTTTATACATGTACGTAAATTTTTGTAGGAAAAGTAACACTTTAAAATATCTTCAAGAATTTTTTTTTGTTTTTTTTCTTAAAAAATTAAATGGCTAGCTTTTTATGAAATTTTGAGAACAAAATCTGTTTTTATAGTATACACAGATAGGAGGCAACCAAACAATTTTGAGAACCCTTAAATTAAAATTTTTTGCGTAAATCGTACCATGTCCTCTTAAGTTATCCATTTTTGTTGTTATTCTACCATAAAATATTTACAATAACCCATTAAAAGAAGATCATGTTGCCAAAAAAAGAAAACATAAAAATGAGCTATTTCGGAGGGGAGTGAGTGTTGACAAGATGTCGTTATCTTATTCACTAATTGAAGCTGTCATCAACAAATGCGATGAATTCATTTAACTAATGGAATGACTTTAATGAAATCAGCTTCAAAAGGCTTCCTTCAGCGTCAGCTATAACAGTACCAAGAATGAATAAATTTATTTTTTAAAATTGTAGAAGGGAAAAAGAATTTTTGATGCATTAATTAATCGGGAAATCAAAATCAATCATTGGGTATTAAGCTGGTAGAACGAACGCAGCGAAAAGTCATTCCTTTATTTTGCTATATGTTAAAGCTTTAAATTAAAAGTATTTACAGAAAGAAGAATACAAATCTAAGAATTATGTAATTAAAATATTAACCTGTCGATTGCGAATGTGTGTGAATTTTTTTCAGAACTTTCAATCGCTTTCAGAAATGGCGTGTTCAAATAAATATATTCAAACTTGATCTGTCAAATTCTTATCAACATATATAATATATGTTACCGTTAAAAAGGGAAATCCGTTATTTCATAGGATAACTAGGTATTTCATGAAATAACTGGACAAGTCAGTTAAAGTACACAAAATTATTGAATTCTACGATTTAACTAGGTATTCTATAGAATAACGATTACTTGATTGTTAAAGTATCAAATACGGCACTCAAACATTGTTTGAACTGGTTCTAGCTGCTTTGGGAAGGATTTTTCCACTTAGGATTTAGAAATGGCGGGGAAAAAAACAATTGTCCTCTATTGTAGATATCAGTTCAGTATGTAACAGCCAGAATTAATTTCCATTTAAGAGGTTCCAAATATTGACACAACGCTTCGATCTGTTGCAACAGCTCAAGCTGTGGTACTGGACAAGAATTTCAAAAGTGCTCGCGCAAAAAAAAAATGTTTAATAGTAAAAAGTGTGCTTGTTTTAAAAATAATTGGCATTTTTTTGCAATCCGGAGGTGTCATCACAGAAATTCATGCTAAAAAATAACGAAAAGTAAAATAAAGGTATCTCACAAAATTTAAATTAATGTTCTCTTACATTTTTGTTTTAAAATGTTTACACAATGTTTTTATGAAGCAACAGTTTTTCTTCGCATCAAGTATTTTTGTTGATAATAATAAAATATAATCTATTTTTTGCAATATATTTTTTCCCTTTTCTGTTTAAATAATGTTAGCAATATGAGCAATAATAAATTATATAAACAACTTTCCTTATTATTAATCAATTATTCATCCACAAAATGGATAAAATCTATTTTTCGAGAGATCTTAGCTATTTATTATCAACTAATTTATAAAATAACTTTGAAGTTGTTTATTTTTCCCTTTAATGGTCTATCCGTAGTTGTTTCATAAAATGACTTAGTTATTCCATAGAATAACTAGGTAAAGTATGGAATTTTTCATGTATTATATACTTTAACTGACTTGACTAGTTATTTCATGAAATACCTAGTTATTGTATGAAATAACTGAATTATATACACTTTAACGGTAACATAGTTAAGGCAAAAGCGATTCACTTCCTCCTTCTCTCATCTCTAGATCATCCGATCTAATAAAGTAAAAATATTAAAGTTTAAGGGACATGTTCCTTTTCTTGAATAGAGATCAGTTGAAAACGGGTTTTGCGATATCTACACCCTAGGCAAATTGCGGGGCGTTTATAAGCATAAAAATTACAGATTTTGAACTAAGTCATCTACAGATTGAAATTTATCAAGCATGTTTCTTTTATTCGTTCTAGATTCTCTAAAAGCATGTCTTGAGGTAATCGGCATCCAAGGAGGTGATGAGTGTGGTTATGGGATGCTTTACTGAAATACATTTCCCGTATTTGAATTACTAGACCTACAGACTTATAATTTGATAAGCATGTTTAATTTGATTTGGAGATACCGCTGAGAACGGGTTTCAAGTGTATCTATTTTCAAAGAAGCTTAACATGAAATTATGTAGAAAACTTCCCTTTTAGACTGATATATTTGAAATTTGGCAAGTATATTTATTTTCTTGTGTGGAGATCTGTTAAGAAAGGAAAGAAAATCGACGAAGGGATTACGCGGGCGCAAAAGTTAAATATACTTCTGTCTCAGAAATTAACGTCTAATTCTCTATAAATCAAAGAGGTGAGAAATATAAGGATGATTTTTAATACTATTAAAAGCTTCATAGTAAGACTTAGGTATCAATAATTTTAAATATATATATACGTATATATAATCATACAGCATCATTAAATTCTCAATGAAGTATGTGGATAACGACTAGCGTTAATTAACTATAGAACCAATATAACGATTTAAAACAATATCAAAACTAAAAAGAAAGAGGAGGAACTTAATTAAATGTCATTTAGAATCTATATACACTTAAGAGCCAAAACATTATGACCACCTGTCAAAAACGAGTTGGCCGACCTTTGGCGCGCAACACTGCTTCAACCCGCCTTGGAATAGATGCCACAAGTCCTTGGTAGATGGCCAAAGACAGATTGTACCAGATGTATAAGCAACGGTCACGCAAATCCGAGGTATTGCGAATTGGAAATCTTTGAACTCTGAGCTGCTGTCCCAAGGCATCCCAAATGTGTTCTATCGGACTGAGATCCGGTGAGTTAGGTGGCCAGGACATTAACTGGAATTCAGCATCAGGTTCCTGGAACCACTCAAACACAATTTTAGCCTTGTGAACAAGCCTGTTGGAACATTCCATTTCCAGGTGGAAAAACAGAGGCCATGTAAGGGTGCAACTGATCCGCAATGATGTTCAGATACCCTGTAGCATTCATGGTCCACCCTACAGGTACCCTACCACAACCACGAGTCCTAGTGACGCCCAAGCAAACGTCCCCCAAAGCATAATCCCGCCACCACCTGCCCGTGTATGACCTACTGTACATTAAGGAAGCAACTGTTTGCCTGGAAGACGGCGTATCCTTACACGGTCATCGGCGTGATGACTGACAAACAGTGATTCATGGGCCAGTCGCGATGTTCCCGGGCCCAGCGCAGGCGCCGTTGGTGATGACCCTTGGTCAGCAAAGGCACACGAGTGGAACGTTTGCTGCGTAGACCCATATCCAACAGTGTCCGCTGAACAGTGTGGTCCGATATTGTTCTACTTGGCCCTGCATTGTATTGGGCTGTCAGCTGAGCCACTGTCTGGCTCCGGTTTTGCTTCACCATGCGAGACAGTCTTCGACGACCTTTTTCTTTGATAGCGTGTGAACGTCCAACACCATGCCATCGGCTGCTGGTTTCACCGTCATTCATCCACTTTGCATAAGTACTAACAACTGTAGATCGCGAACAACCCACGAGTCGCGCAGTTTCGGAAATACTTGTTCCGAGCTTTAGAGTCATTACAATCTGCCTTCTATCAAATTCGCTTAGATCCCCAGCCTTTCCCATCACACACAGAAGTAAGTGAAAGAATGATTGTTCAGACCCTCAGCAGCAGTTAAATACAACTTCCACCTGATCATGTGCCTTCCATCACGAGATTCACTGTTTTTTTAAGCAATTTCATATAGTAACTGAGATAAAATGCTCTAGTTTTTGTAAAAAGTAAAATATCTCTTATCCTAAAAGTAATTTCTACAAGGAATAACATAGCAACATATCAGAATTGAAAAATTGAAAATTTGTTTATAAAACTTTGGTACAGAATGGGCCGCGTTTATGTTATTTTTTTTTTTTGTCAAATTTTACCCATTTTTTCCCATTTTAGTTCTAATAATTTATTTTTCCCTTCTTAGTTTTAAATTATTTTTCTTTAAATGTACTAAAAAAATCTAGAAACCAACAACAAAATCCACACATTTCCATTTTTTCTTCTTAAAATGTTGCAACTAATCGGATACCTTAACCGAAACACAAAGTTGCAATGAAATTGCACAATAAAGCAACAGCAAAGCGGAACGGAAAATGATTATAAATTAGTGAAAATTATTACAATGATTAACGGAAAATGATTACAAATACAAGGTGAATTCTCCAGAGAACCTCGGCTTTTTATTCAGACCGGAAGTTCAAAAACTCATATGACTTCCGTGGTTGGATCTTGTGAATGGTGCGAAAATATCGAGAGAGATGATTACACAAAGGATAATTGAAAAAAATAAACTCAATACGTAATTTTGCATGGTTAAAATTACGATTACTTCCCGTCAGGTGTGTAAGATAAAAGTTAATTATCTGCACAAAAGTCCAAATTTTAAAGCTTTTAGAATGGAATTAACGTGAATTATAAATATATATATATATATATATAATATATATATATATACACTGGTGTGCAAAAATTAAGGACGAAGTCGAAAAATTAGCATATCAGCTGAACGAAGAGGCAGAGCGGACAGAAAGACCAATCAGGAGATTAAGTGAGGTGATGTACGGTAGCACATGCGCAGATATGCAGGTAGACGTAATGGGGGAGTGTCTGAGTAGTAAAGCATGTTGTCGGTGTAAGATTAGTATTTCTGGTAAAGAGATTGCACACCGTATAGCAGTTAAAATCACACCGAGTTGCTGCCTCAGCGAGAAATGGCGAATAATCAATCTGTTAGACCACATCTGGATGCTTTTACCCGAGGTCGAATCATTGGGAAGTTGGAGGAAGGTCGCAGTGTGACAAGTGTGGCTGCAGAGTTCGGAATTGCTCACAGCATCGTTTCACGACTTTGGAGACAATTTCAAACTACAGGAACAGCTATCCGGGGGTTCAGTAGTGGTCGTCCACGAGGAACCACACCCGCAGATGACCGGTATATTGCCTTACAGGCCAGAAGAAACAGGCGGCAGACAGCGGGAGAAATCGCTAGACACACGACACAGGCGACTGGACGACCGATATCGCGTTTTACCGTGGCCAGAAGACTGCACGGTGGTGGTCTGTTTGCACGACGGCCTGTACGGTGTGTACCTCTAACGCCTGCCCATCGGAGAAGGCGTTCTCTGTGGTGCCGGGAACACCGGAATTGGAGAGACAATGAATGGGGACGAGTACTCTTTACAGATGAGACCAGATTCAGTCTGAGTAGCGATTCTCATCGCATACTCATCTGGAGAGAGCGGGGAAGCCGCAATCAACCTCGAACATCATTGAAAGGGACAGGTATGGAGGTGACGGTGTTCTCGTTTGGGGAGGCATCATGCTTGGTAGTCGTACAGACCTACCCATCTTTGACGCAGGTTCAGTCAACGGGACCCGTTATTGTAACGAGATTCTTCTTCCATATGTGCGTCTTTTTAGAGGCGCTATGGGTCCGCAGTTCCTTTTCATGGACGACAATGCACCATGTCATCGCACAGTAGCTGCCGAACAGCTCTTAGAGAGTAAGGATATTGAACGTATGGATTGGCCGGCACGATCTCCGGATCTCAATCCCATCGAGCATGTATGGGATTTTCTAGGCAGACGCTTGGTAGCTCGTACCTTACCACCAGTAACGATTCCGGAGCTTCGATTGGCGCTGCAAGACGAATGGGCAGCAATGCCTCAACAACTCTTTGACACCCTCATTCTCAGCATGGGCAGACGCTGTGAAACCTGCCTAGCAGTCAGGGGAGATCATATCCCCTACTAAAGACCGGATATTTCTTGCTGGACACCCATCACAGGGATGTTTCGGCCTTCAGTCGCATTGCGCTCCGTGCTACTTTTTCAATAAAGCTTCCTTTTATCCCTCTGATTTCTCTTTTAGTAAGTGTTGCTTACATTACTCATGTCCTTACGTATTGGGGATCTTACGGTATTAAATGTGTTGATTTGGAATGCTTTTGTACAAAGTTATATTGAAAAAACAATCTCGTCCTTAATTTTTGCACACCAGTGTATATATATGTATATATATATATAAATTGTTGTTGACCTTCGCTTCACTCCAACACCTTTCAAACGATCACTATGAAAATTAGCATGTATATGTATTTTTTTTTGTTGAGAAGGGTTTTTGTGCTATACTCTTTGTTGCAGCATTTCACCAGGTGGCTAACTTCTGACCCGTTCAATCGATAGCCAAGTTGCCGACATAGTCACCAAAAATAATGCCAACTTGGATCCATCACCAACATTTCGCATTTTCCAGGAAATAGCCCTTATAATTTAGGGAACGGCGTTGTAATGCTAATATTACCTTTTTAAAATAAAATAAATACAACAGAAAGTATATTAACTTATTAAACATCCAGATATAAATTATTTACACTATTTTAAGCGTTCATTACACAGTTGTTTTAACAATATGTTACTTTTGCTGAGCAGAAGGAAGGCGTTTTCAAAAATTGACCCACAAGAGAGTTACGGGGTGTTATATAAATGAAAAAAAATCCTTCTTATCAGCTATTAGATCTATAGACTTCAAATTTAACAAATGTGTTTTTTTATTTAGCTGAATTAAGCAAAAAATTTTTTTCTAATTTGCAATTCACCTAAAATTAACTCATTATAAAACTTATTCAACCTTCAATCTGTATTGTCTAATTTTACAATTCACCCGTGTAAAGAACGGGTATACTAACTAGAATATATAAATATAGACATAAATTGAAGGGAAATTAAATTTATTTGTAAGAAAACTTAACCAACTAAAACAAATATATTCTTTCATTCTTAAGCTAAAGATTATATAAAGCAGCTTTAAAGACTCGAAAAGAATTAAAAATAAATTTACAATAAATGCGTTAGCAATTGCTGCAGTTTCCTAATGGTACTTAGAAATACCACTTAAAAGAAAGTTAAGAGACTTATATTTTTAAAATTTTACAAACAACTAATTTTCACACGGCTGACAAAATAAGAATAAACACATACAACAGACTTATTTATAAATGACTATCTGAGGTATTTTACGCAGAATATTTCTATCACATTTCACATTTATGAGAATGGTACCAGATAATAGATGATTAATAAGACACATTACAAGTTTTTCCGTTTCAATGATTTTCAACTTTACATATCTACTAATGCCATCTATCTATGATAGAAGGAATTATTTAGCATTAATATATTAAAACTTACTGTTGGTAATACAATAATTTTTATAGTAATATTAATTTATATCATTTTAATAATAAGTGACTCTTGTGGTGCTTTAAAATGTCGTTCGAACATTGAGGTTAAAAAAAATTGAGTCTTATACTTTAACAGAAATTTATAATTTTTCTTTTACAATTTATTTTTTGAAATGACAAGGAAAAAATTATGACGTAGAGATATTTACTAAAGTTTAGTGTAGAAAAATGGAGTAGAACTGTTTACTGCAAATGGCTTAAAGACATATTTTCACAGGTAAAAATTAGCATAGAAATTACTGGAAAGATAGCTGCAAAGACATTAGATAAGAAGTAATATGTTCTAGTTTAAAAGGTAATTTATAAGCAGCAAAATTTAGGCAATTTTGAAAAAAGGAAACTGTTAGAAAGTTCCTCGTTTGAAAATGGATATCCCAATAAGGAAGTTCCCTTATAACAAGTTATACTAAAAGTAATTTTCATAAATATACTTTGACTACTATTAATAAACTATCAGCAAAGCAGTCTTTTTAACGATCTTAAAGATTATCAATAACATGAAACACAAATTGCTGTTTCAGGAATTGCACAAACTTTGACTTTTGACTATCAAAAACTTTCGAATCACAAGAAAAATTTATTCGTTGAATAAAGAAGAATTTTTGAGAAGATTAAAAATTTGTTGAATTGCTTTTTATATATTAAAATAAAATACAAAACATTGCTAATAACGTGTTTTGGTTGTTGAAAAAATATTATGATAGTAATCAGAGATATCAAGGAGAAAAATAATATCTATTTTTAAAATGGAATAAGAACAATTTGACCTTGCAACACCCTATTTCTACTCTCGGACCCGGCTAAAGGCGTGGGAAGAAGTGAAGGACAATTCGACATGATACTTTTTTTATTATTTATTCAGAACACTGATTAACACAGACAAAATTCCAAATAACCAATTAGGTTGAGATTTTACCCAGAAAAGAACAGGAGTTTTGCAACGAGAGTCACGAGTTTGGAGAATACTTCTAATCAATTGACCCACCTTTTATGAATCAATCTTCTACTTTAATAAATGATTTACACTGTATAGATGTGACTGGTTGTCACTTAAATCTCTTTAACATTTTAAAGCCCAAAACGCACTATCAATATGACTAATACCTGGTCTGTAGATATTCTTCCTATCTTCTACTTCTTAATATTTCAATCTCTTGGCAACTTCAATGAAATATCAATTATCTATCTATCTATCTATTCTACTAGAAAACCAACCTATACCATTTATTATAGATCTAATCTGCATATATATCACGGCATCTTCTTCAGAAAGAGTTGCTGATATTCATAGCCCAAAGATTCCCCAAGAGGGTTAATGGAAGGACGCGTATAGATCCATCACAACCTGTTTTAAACAAAATATTTTGAAGTTCGAATTTGCAAAAAAATTTAATTAAATTATTCTTATAAAACAAATGCTCTATAACATTCGTTGTAAAGGTAACCTAAATTTTTTATACAGGGTTAGCACAATAGATTATTTTAACACGGCATCACTCGCGCAGGGTGTGTCATACCCCAGGGTATTTACATTGTTTTTTTACCGTAAAATTTGTATACAAAGGTTAAAAAGGAAGAAAAGTAGGAAGTACCACACGTTTATAACATTTTTCACACGTAAATTTAGTTTTTCTGTTCTTTTTATAAGGAGATCCAGTGCATTGTTTATATACTTTAATCATGTCTCTAGGGAGTGCGATGTTTTCACTGGATCTTAATTTTTTTTAATCTGTATCTTTTTTTAAATAAACATGTAAGAGTAAACTTTTTTATTCTTTAAATTTAAAAATTTTGGAATTTCTTTTTTATTTCCACTTATTTTTTGTTCCAGGAATAGTTTCTTTTCCAAAGGTTCATCTGAAAGTGGATAAGATGTGTGAATGAGTTATCTTCTTTAAAATTACATTCTTCTCCAATATTTTTGTGCCTCTACATATAAAACATTTATTTTCAACAGCCTCTCCGTTTTCTAAATCTGAATCAATTTCAGTGGATAAATCATACTTGCTGTTATACTCTTCATTTGATTTTTCCTCATCAAAACCGTGAAGAGAATT
Organism: Trichonephila clavata; assembly: GCA_019973975.1. Taxonomy (NCBI): domain Eukaryota; kingdom Metazoa; phylum Arthropoda; class Arachnida; order Araneae; family Nephilidae; genus Trichonephila; species Trichonephila clavata. Next base: position 14,426 of record BMAO01020167.1, on the reverse strand, counting down.
TCTTCATCCGAAAATACTGTTGTATTATATCTATGAAATACTGTATTTATTAAATTACGTAAGTATCAAATTTCTTCAACATAACTATAATAATACGCCATAGCATAAGGAATATTTAAAACGTGTTCATTCGCAGGGTTTGACATACCCGAAGAGGTGATGTCCAAAAATATATATTTAGACCTCAAAGGATATGACCTCAAAGTCGAGAAACTATCCATTTTCCAAAAAAGGTTTAGAAAGAGTGTTGAATAAAGTTAGACGGTGGGTATGACACACCCTGTGCGAGAAGTGCCGGGTTAAAAAACATATTTCAAAAAGTGATGCATTATTTTAAAGAGAAATATACCAAGATTTCCCCCCTCAATAATCATCAGGTTGTAGCACATTCAAGGTTGTTAAAAGTTGAAAATTGGTGACATTGACAAAGTGTTTTTACCTACGAGAGTTGCTACCTGCGAACTTGGAATGCCCTAGAAAAAGATATGGAATATATTACAAAAATAAGTCAATTGTAAGCCATATCATTGACAATTGACACAAGAAATAGTATTGAGAAACAAGTAAGCATAATTGCAGCATTGCAAACCATTGATAAAATGATGCTACAAAATGTATGGAACTAACTGGATTACAGATTGGACGTATGGCGTGTAACAAAAGGGTCGCACATTGAATACTTGAAAATGAAAAAAATACTTGATGCATTACTCTTTTCATTCACGTTCCACTTATTGTAATAAATGCAGTGGTTTTGATAATATGATTTTAAAGAAGGGTACTTTTTTGCGATCACCTGTATACATCAGAAATATTATAAGTATTTTTGATTTAATATGATTAGATAAATTAATAAAAAAATCTTCTATAAGGCTCTATTTCGAATTGAATGCTCTTCATTACAAATTTAATTGGTCGTAGAAGATATTAAAATCTGTTTTTAAAAATATTATAAGAAAAGACTTAAGCCTAAAAATACATTATTTTAGGGAGTATTTCCCAAATCTTATTGGCAAAACATGGATTCCAGTCGATGGAATGCCTATAGAAATCTTCCGTTTATATCCTAATTATATGCCACGTAAATATTTCTCAAAAACCGTTGGACTAAGAAATCGAAATCTTAATTCCATTTTTTTTTCATTTACGAGAGTATTGTTACAGAATTAAAAATATTTCATAAGCTACATTTACTTTATTTATGTTTTAAAAAATTGTAAAGTAAGAAGTTGATTTAAACATCAATTATATAGTTATCAGGACCCTTTCTTGCAAGCAGTTTAGAACATCATGCTTGCATATTTTTCTTGTAATGCGTCACATTTTTTTTTTAAAAATAAATTTTAGAAAAAATTATCATCTGAATCATATCTTCGAAATTATTAATTCCGAAATTGAAAGGAAAAAGGAAAAATAATATATATATATATAGTAATCCTGGCGAGTGGTAGTTAATTCTTATTAAGATATTACTTCGAGATTACGTGTGAATGTAGAGGATGTTGGATTGATTTGGCATTATCTTGTTACTCCACTTTATTTCACATAGCGTTTCAACAATACAGGAAGCTGACACAAAACAAAACACAAACCAGGCTGTATCACGAAGGACAAAGAACAAAAGGAAAGAATTTGTAGAAATCTCGGTATTTATACAGAGCGAGCAATTAAAAAATCAAATCATATGGTCTGTGTGGATGTATAGATGTAGTTCAAAAGATTCCTGCATATATATATAATAAAATATATATATATAAATGGTGGATAGGGTTTATTTATTGATAATCATATCTTGATGCTTGATGTGAATATGATTGTATTGCTTAGGCATCCTTTTGTTAAGTGATATCCAATTTATTTCACAGGAAAACACCCACGCACAGACACAAATAAATTACAGACGACACTTAACGGAACACATAGCATATGTAAGAAGAAGCAGGCATTAACGTATCAATACGACATTAAAAAAGCGCATCGTGAACTTCCCAGAGAATCTCGGCTTTTATACAAAACGCAGACTGGAAGCACAAAACGTCACATGACTTCCCAAGACGTCTTTTCTGCTTAAGTCAGATAATCAGATTAGGTACATTGTGTAATTCTTAATTAAATACGTCTAACTTTAAAGTTCAAATAGATAAAGTTGCAATTATATCCCGCCAGTGGTTAATTAGCAGTATTATTAACTTATTTTCATGAAGTTCCGGAGGGTCAGGACCATTACAAATTAAAAAGCTTTAAAATGAAATTAGCGTATATCATTACAACATACAGACATATATATATACGTATATATATATAACAATTTCAGTTTTACTCATTATATTAATGCAGTACTAGAATGATATTTCATCGGAACTAGGAACTAAAGGAAAATGTATTTCTCGTTTTGTTGCCAATGGCATCATTAAATTAATTCAAGTGAAAAGATTATTAAATTGCTCCTCGCTCTTACATTTAAAATATTCCCAAACAAACACTATAACTTACGGAAGTTTAATTTGGATTACAATGCAGTGTTTCCTGCTTCCACTGAATTAGTTATCGTAATGTTTACTTGAAAAAGGTGCTTCCTTTTTTTCTGTGTCTCTCAGAGTGTATATTTATAATTTAATTACATAAAATAAATATACTTCTTTAGTTTTTATCAAGCTTTTTCTTAGTCTTATTTCGAGCTCAAAATTTTAAAATAATTGTCGCGCATTTTAAACTAACGTTAGTGATGCCGCAGGAGCGTCAGAGTCACAAACACACACTCCAATCATTTTTCTATAATTATATTTATTGTACAAGATACAAATCGTAATTCCAGTGAATAATTTAATTAACAGAAAAGCAATGCCCTCCGAAGTTCCGGTAGACAGGTGGGAGGGGGTTGACGGGCTGCAATTCGTCGGCCAAGCATATCCCATACATGCTCTATTCGATTCAAGTCCGGTGAGTATGCAGACCAATCCATACGGGTGATATCCTCCGATTGAAGGCATTCGTTTACAATGTTGGCACGGTGAGGACGGGTGTTGTCATCCATAAACAGAAATTCAGCACCCATGGCTCCCCGAAAAAACGTACATGTTGTTCCAGAATGACGTCCCGATAGATGAGGCCTGTCATCGTTACACTCTGAACATGCAGGTCCATTCTGGAACCAAGAATAATTCTTCCCCAAACCAGCCATCCTGCACCACCGTAACGGTGTCGTTCAATGATGTTCTCTTGGTGGAAACGGGTACCTGGCGCTCTCCATATGAAAGTCCGGCGATAATCAGACTGCAAACTAAACCTGGACTCGTCGGAAAACATCACACAAGACCACTGTTGCGGTGTCCATAATGCATGCTCTCTACTCCAGGTTAATCGCAGGCGACAGTGAGTTGCGGAAAGGGGAACACTTCTGACAATTCTACGAGCATATAGACTAATGTTCACTAAGCGTCTGTACACGGTCTGCCTTGAAACTGTCGTACCGGTAGCTGAAGAGAACTGACGAGACAGGTCTGATGTTGTGCTCCATTTGTTTCTTTTGGCAGTAACTTCCATATACCGGTCCTCATTCGGCGTTGTAACTCGGGGGCGACCTGTGCTGTAACATCTACTAACATTACCATCATCTTAGAATCGTTGCCAAAGCCTGTAGATGACACTCTGGGCGATTCCAAGTTCCTCGGATACTTCCAGCTTAGTACGTCCAAATTCCAGTCGTCCGATCATTCTACCACGTAAAAAATCATCCAAATGCTTACTTTGTGCCGTAACTATGCGATTATTGCACTGAAAGGCTTTTAAAGCGCTTGTGAATAATTTTACTTCTTTGCCACCATTCCTTATATACCCCTCTCTTACACTCTCGTCATTGTGGCGTAAAATCCGCGCCATCTGGTGGTTTCCTGTAATTTACATATTCTTCGTCAAGATGTGTGTGATAATTCTACAGATGAAATTTTTATTTTAGAATTCAATTTCTGTTTGATTCTGAATTATCCTTCATTTATGGACATGAGTGTACTTTGTATACTTTTCCATTTTTCTTTGTTAATTTGAGAAAAACTGTGATCAAATTGAACTAAAATGTTTTAAATGTGCATGGCTTAATAAAGAACACAAATCACAAACACTTTTTGCTGGCATTACAGGAATGATATTTGTAGACAAAACTGTCCTATTTTTGTTCAAGTCATTGTAGTTTTACTGTCCTTTGATGATCGACAAATAGCAGGTTGATTTTGTTCTTGTTTGTGTCTTTTTCACAGGGCGTAGTACATCATGTGGTACACCTTTGGCTGCATATCTCTCTTGATGGATGTTTTTTAGATAGCAATTTGTAAATTTTCCTTTCAACTCAAACGTTTCAGGTTCATTGCTTTTCTGAAATTAATATTCGCTGTCATGATTAATATCCGTTATTTCCTCAGGTTCTCTTGGTTGTTCAGTTTCAACTTGAATCAATAGAGATTGCACAGATGCCCGTTTCTTTTTTTCTTTTTGCATTCTATTCATTTGTATGATAAAAACGTAAAAAATCGTACAGCACATCAATCAAAACCATTAAGTCATTTCCAGGGGAAATGTAATCTTTTAGTTCAAAATTTTTCCGAACAAAAGCGGTCACGCGAGGAACTAAGTCTCCCCAAGTACATTGAGATTTGAAAAAAATTGTTTGCCATTCCCAAAAAATCGGGAGATGTTTAGTTCCCATGAAGACTCTCATATAGCAGGATACTGTCAAAGTCATAGGTAAGAAATAAACAATTTTTTGTGAATTAAAGATTTCGTGAGCCTGTGGTGACTCTGTGCCCCGAGCGACCTTTCCCGGGTTAAATTATTTTTCATTAAGATCTAGATTTTCTTCTTCTTTTATTGTTCTTTTAGATTTTTTTCTAAAATTTAGGATGCTTTCCAACTGTTATTACCATTAGAAATCTAAACAATATCACGTATAGCAGAAAAAATATAATCATAAGTTTTTAACATAGAGGAAGTACTGAATCCACATACTGAAATTATGATATATCTTGCAATGTATTTTTTCTTTGCCTAAAGAGAAAATAAAATAGGAATAGAATGAAGTATTTTAATAATCTTCAAGTATGTTTCATAACCATTTGACAAAAATTTATTATTTCTTTCAAATTAGAAGGAACAGGTACCTCATTAAAAATTATAAGATATGTAGTTATATTAGCATACACATATTAAACATTCAGTCAAAACCTACTTCAGTGCGATAATGCGTCTACGAATTTGTAATGTATATTGTTACGAATAATTTGTACTGAGTGTTTAAATAATGTAAATAAATTATATATGAATGCGTAATACATTTATATTACTCTATGTTGAATTTAATGTATGTTAAAATGGAAATACACACACACACACACACATATATATACATATATATATATATATTTGCAAGCAACACCGTTCTTTTCATTATAATGTGTGATTTTCAAAGGAAACTTGGCAAAATCTTGGCGTCGTTTTTAGTGACCCTGTTAACGAGTTCGCGTCGATATAAATTTTTCTGGAAATTAGTTTGGAAATCTGCTAATATCACGATCTATGAAGCAAGCGGATATTTCTCGAATGATCTATGAGGCCTAAGAAAAATCGCTCGAAACACTGAGGTAGTCTTGCTTTGACATTGAAGAGGCGATCAACTATTAGTTATTACTTCTGCTGTTGTGTAGGGTGAGCGAGTGCTTGTAAATAATATTTTATATACTTGTATTTTATATACTGATAATTGTTTATGAACGCCGTAGAAAATGTGAAGGCCACCTAAAAAGTTATTTTGCAAATATAGCTTCTATATTTCAAAGATTGTTTTTCGACAGTAAATTCCCATCACTCCTGAAGAACTGTCTCGTTCTTTGAAACTGATTGCATAAAATCTTCGAACCCTGATCTACGTAACAATATAAATATTACATAAACTTTAATGGTACTCTAATGGAACCACCAAACGAAAATAAATCGCCATTTCAAAAAATGCCGCCAGATGCTGTCATCAGTGTTCTTACTGTGTTTGAACATGAGGGAGAATGGTTCCCATTATTGGCTGTACATCGCAGATTTTGGTGCCTTATTTTGATTTGACGAAATTTGTCGAAGTTATCGTACGTAAGCACCACTTTTGACACATGTACTGGATATTTATAACGAATCATACATAATCATCTATTTTGATAATTATGATATTGATTTGATCATTGATTCCATAACTTTTATATTCAAACTTAAAAAAAAATATATATTTCCAGTTAATTGTTACTAATAAGTAACAAATTAAAGATAATGGAATATAAATTTTAATTATTAAATAATTGTGAAGGTAGTATATATTTGCATTGTCTTCATTTCTATTCTTTACAAATTCTTCAATTCTTGAATACATGTTAATTATTTTATATATATATAATAAAACTATAATTAAAATATTTATTTTTTATATAAATGGTGAATTGTTTTTCTTCATCAAGTAGAAAGTTTAAAAGAAATGTGTCATTGCAGTGCTATATTTTGAAAACACATACTAATTTCACATTTCTGGGGATAGGAAACATGAGCGCTACCTAACATTAGATGCACTTACAAGCATGCGTAACAACTATCTTAAACTCAACTTATATGCTGTATATTTAAAGCATAACATTATGCTTTAATTAAAAACCGACTTCTTCCTTAAAAAAATATTAGCTTTTTTAGAATTAATAAACGGTTTTTTACAATACAATGAAAAAAAAAACAGAGTGGGAATGCCAGAAGTGTTAAGGAATTACTGTTCTAAAGAGCTTCTTTTTTTCACTATTTCATAAATTACTATACTTTATTCATCCTTCCAAAAAAAAAAACTTCTTTCAAGATTGAAGCTAGTTAAAACTAAAAATTTGGAATAGCGTCATAAATATATAAAAAAAACCAGTTCGTGAAAGAAAAAAGTCGTTGCTGGTGAATTTAATTAAGTGACATTAAGTAAAAATCCTGTCAAGTTAAAGGATTTTTATCTTGCGAAGGTTCTGAACTTACCTAGGCACAAAAAACCCCCTTTTAACTTTCATAATTAAAAATACAGGACTTAATCTAAATTACTGTCCACATGGATTTAATTTCAATTAATTTAATCAAGATGACTTTACGCAACACGACATTTTTCAGTTTGAGATATCCTACAAACAACACCAGAATTCGTCAGTTCACTATTAAGACCAGAAATACGTTTCATTGTGTTTTATTTTTATTTCTTAACATTAGCTCGGCTATTAAGTTCCCCAATGAAATGCTGTACTTATTTTTATCAGCTTCTGTATTCTGTTATTTAACCACGTAGCATTAATGTTCAGTACTTAACTGGAACTGTTTGTTTATGAATTAAAAATCTAATACATTCCTTTAAGGTAACACTTTAGAAGACTATTTTTTTTCTGGAATCATGAAATAGGTAAAACAGTTTCGAGTTTTAATTGAAACACCAAAAATTATGACATTATTATATACTTAATGCAGTTAGTTTCAATAATTTTGAATGGTTGTAAAGATGGGCTTTCCGCAAGGTCTGTCCTCTCTAACTCTGGTTTTCTTCTGTCCAGCCAGATTGGCACGCATTAGGCTAAAACAACGCCATGCCTCATGTTAACGTTACTATAGAATTACGTATAAACAGAAAACGAAGAATACGATTATATATAATACCATATCATTCATGATCAAAATAGATGCTTGTGAATGATATTGCCTACTAAATCCGTACCAGAACCATATTTCTGCAGGCCCCTTCACGATACAAGATTAACACTTAGAACACCCATCAGTGCCGATTAGGCACCAGAAGTTGCTTAGTTTGTTCTCCTTTCCGTATTTTTGCAGGGAATTAAAAAAATTTTCGTGACTTTTAATTATTTTCTATGGTGGTTTCACTGAAAAGGATTTCTGTAGTACTAGGTCACTTAGGAGAGGTTTTGCAACTAAATATACCTAGAACGTCCGCTGTTGTAGTTTCGACACCAAGGTATTTTGCCACTGTAAATAGCTGTCGTTCAGCAAAAGATAGTTCACTAAGTAAATACCAATAGTAAATTTATTTGACCTTGGATGCAATTTTATTGGGTTCACAGCGGAAATGAGACCATTATACCAAAATCGTTGTGGATAAGGGTTTCATTACAGCATTTGCTTATCTGCTCATAAAAAAAATTCATTCGATTTTCGAACCTCGTGCAGGGCAGACACTCTGAAGAAAAGGTAAAAGCCCTGATGAAATTACTAAATTGTTGCAAGAGCTTTTTGAGGATGAATCGGATGGTTATGAGATGTCTTGTTCTAATTTAGATTCCGAAGAAGACAAAAAATTGAGTGAAAATGACTGCAAAGAATCTCAGAAAGTGCAGATGTAATTGATACTATTCCAGTGAATCTTGGTATATATGTATATATATTGCTAGTGATGGCAAACGAATACCGCCTAATAGTAATTGTTAAGAATAGTTGACTCCTTTCGCCGTCCAGAGATGGCGCCACGAACTTAACTTCGTTTTCCGGAAACCGATGTGAGTTCGGCGGGAAAATGACATTCCATTCGGATGATTCGGTTGTAATGGTCGCCATTCTTGTGATTATGTTTTAGTGAAATGTTTTTTCTTTTATCGTACATGTAAAGGCATGAGTGTGTGTGTGAAGCAAATATATACATGAAAAGTCGACTTGTTAAATCATTGGAAGTTATTCATTAATAATCTTCATTTATATATTGCATTATTCAGCTTTATTTCGAAATACTTCCACAGTGTTCCTACGCCTAGCATGGAAAATGGCGGTAAGTCAAAATCCGTTCGTTATACAATTCATAATTGCATTCTACATCAAACTCAAAATCTAAAGTCTCATTCTCATTCATAACATGTGGTCCGTCGAGCCGGAGTTATTGATGTGATTTATTCTTTGTTATTTTAATTATTCGTTTCATACTCGATATTCTTATTCTAGTGCATTTATTCTGATACGAATTCTTGAAGTATTCTTATACATTCTGATTTTAATTATTCGTTTCATACTCGATATTCTTATTCTAGTGCATTTATTCTGATACGAATTCTTGAAGTATTCTTATACATTCTGATTGATATTATTTATTATTTGATTCTAGACTTATTCTTTTGTTCTATTTTGTATAAATATTTTTTGATAGTTGTGTATTTGCATTGTGTCGGCATTTGTTATTATTGGTATAGTTGTGTATTTTGTGTAGAATTTTAAAATTTCATTCATAAATCATGGCTCCAAAACAGTCGAAAAATAGTGGTAAATTTGATTTAATTATAAAAGAATTAAAAGTTTTTGAAAGTAGAATAAATAAATGCGATGATAATAAATCACGCATACGTGTTTTAAAAACCCAAGTGTTGCAATACGAAACTAGATTAACTGAAATATTCGGTGAATTGTCAACGCATGAAAGTGATGAATCATTTGACATTTATATGAAATATAAAGATATGTTATTCAATTGGGTTGTTGACCTTGAACAAAAATCTGAGTTTGAGGAAGTAAAAAATAGTATTCATGTAAAGTCTTCAGTAGTTAATTTACCAAAACTTGAAGTTCCGCATTTTTATGGAAATTGCGAGAACTGGATTTCATTCAAAGAGTTATTTAAGTCTTCTATTTTAGATAACAAATCAATAAGTGATCTTGAAAAATTGCAATATCTGCAGGCTTCTGTTCGCGGGGATGCAGCCAAATTAATTCGGGGTTTTGCAATTACTGTGGACAATCTTAAGAACTGTTGGGATATACTGTGCAGTCGGTATGAAAACAAGCGACAATTAGCTCTTAGCCAAATAAATAAGCTATTTAGTATTAAGATATCCAGGGCAAATACTTCAAAATTGCTTTTGGAAATAATAGATATTTGCAATGAAGTCATTCGAAATTTGAAAACTTTAGATTTAGAAACGAATTCCTTAACAGAGTTGATCATAATAAATTTTCTCATTTCAAACGTGGTTGCATGTATTAGGCAACGGTGGGAATTATCTTTGGAAAATAATAAAATTCCCACTCTTGAGGAATTTAGAGTTTTCATTGAAAGAGAAGCTCGTGGTCTGAATGAGTTAAACTTTGTAAAACCTGACATTAAGAAAGGTAATGTTAAACCATTAAATTCATTTAACAAATCAAATGTAAATACTACTGTTGTCAAATGTAACCAAGTAAAATCAGGGGTAAAATTAGATGTTGGTCAAAGTAACAATTGCATTCTATGTTGTCAAAGCCACGCCTTATTCAAATGTCCAACTTTTAATTCTATGAATGTAAATGAAAGATGGCAAGTGGTAGGGAACAATAATTTATGTACCAATTGTTTGAGGAGTAACCACAGGCTTGAAACATGTAGAATAGGATTCTCTTGTAAAAACTGTTCTGAAAGACACCATACATTATTACACAGATATTCAGTCAGTCCTTCAGCAGATACTCAAGCAAATTCTGTTGTGACAGTGTCTAACAATTGCACACAATTGACAGAAGGACACGTATTGTTGTCCACAGCATTAATAAATGTTAAATCTAAACATGGTAAACAAATAACTTGCCGTGCTTTGATAGACAATGCTTCTCAAAATTCTTTGATTTCCAAGCAATGTGCTGATCGCTTAAAATTGCCATTAAAACACACCAATCATAGATTAGTAGGTGTAAATGAAACATTTGCTGAAACTTCGTTATATTCGACAAACTTGGAATTTTTTTCTTGTGTTTCCTCTGATAAATTTCAAGTAAAAGCTTTGTTAGTCTCGAAAGTCACTTCAGCTATGCCAAACTTTCCAATTAAATATCATGAGTGGCCTCATATCAAAGATCTAACTCTTGCTGATCCAACGTTTTATATTGAAAATGAAATAGACATTCTTCTAGGTGCTGATGTTTTTATGACAATAATTTCAGGGACTCCTATAATGGGACCCAAAGGAACCCCATCAGCATTGCCAACAAAATTAGGTCATTTATTGTCAGGTACCATAAATACACCATATAATCAAAATTCATCCCTAATCTGTCACACCCTTTTAAACATAGACCATTCTTTGAAACAATTTTGGGAACTTGAATCTGTTCCTAAGGAAATTCCGTCAAAGGATGAGGATGAGCTATGTGAGTCGATATTCGTAAATTCTCATATTCGTAATGCTGATGGTAGATATATTCTAAAACTGCAATTTAGAGATGATTCAAGTCTTGGAGATAGTAAGGAGGGTGCATTAAAACGATTCTATTCTCTTGAAAGAAAACTTCACTCTAATAATCAATTAAAGGAACAATACACAGAATTTATGGAGGAATACCAAAACCTTGGTCACATGACGCCTCTCGCATCAGATGTAAAATCTCCACATTATTTCTTACCACATCATGGTGTGATTCATGATAATAGTTCCACAACCAAATTAAGGGTGGTGTTTGATGGCTCATTCAAAAGTACAAATGGAAATTCTTTGAATGACATTCTGCTGACTGGTAAAAAACTACAGTCAGACATTTTTCTAACTTTACTTAAATTCAGATTCTTCCCAATTGCCTTTTCTGCTGACATTGCAAAAATGTATAGACAGATATTAATATCACAAGATGATGTATGCTTTCAACAAATATTTTGGAGGAAGTCTCCAGAGGAACCATTAGGGATTTTCAAATTAAATACAGTTACCTATGGTACATCTTGTGCCCCATTTCTTGCCATCCGAACTTTGAAACAATTATGTGAGGATGAAAAACATCGTTTTCCACAGGCAGCTAAGCTCGCAAAAGATCATTTCTATGTTGACGATTTGTTAGCCGGTGCTGACTCATTGGACTCGGCTAGGAAAATTGTTCACGAACTGCAAAATTTAATGTCAGCCGGTGGATTTGAGCTGCGAAAATGGTCATGCACTCATCCAGAAGTCTTGTCAGACTTACCAAACAGTCTAAAGACAAATATTTCCTCACATTCATTTAATGATGAGTCCACCCAGAAAATTCTTGGCTTATTCTGGGATCTAAACGAGGATTCCTTTAAAGTAAGAGCAGTCTTACCAGACCAGGTATCCACAAAGAGACAGATGCTATCAATCATCGCACGCATCTTTGATCCTCTGGGGTTTGTCTCTCCCTCAACTATAATTTTAAAGATTATTCTTAAGACCTGTGGAAGGCAGGGCTTGACTGGGATGATGAGATATCATCAGACATTCTTAATAGATGGAATCGGTTTCAGGTAGAAATTTCATGCCTCAAACAAATAAAAGTTCCCAGATATGTTCAAACACAAAATGCTAAACACTGTGAAATTCATGGGTTCTGTGACGCCTCCTCAAAGGCATATTCAGCCGTAATATACTTACGTGTTGTTTCTGATTCGCCACACTTATTCTTAATGGTTTCAAAAACTCGTGTGGCACCTGTACAAACAATATCATTACCTAAATTAGAGCTTTGTGGTGCTCTGCTTCTGGCTGAACTTCTAGATACATTTAAGCGATCTCTTAGCATCACTCACGATACTTATTTATGGTGTGACTCAACAATTACACTGAGTTGGATAAATAATCCACCTGTAAAAGGAAATCAATTTGTGCAACACAGGGTTGGCAAAATTCACACACTAACCTCAAAAGAATCTTGGCATCACATTCCGGGAAAATTAAACCCGGCAGATTGGGCAACAAGAGGCCTCTACCCGAAACAACTTCTTGAAAATTCAGAGTGGGTAACTGGTCCAAAATGGCTTCATTATTTCCATCCTTCTTCCAATTCATTTCTTCCTTTCTCTGAACAGCCTGTTCCACTTGTTCCTATTGATCAGTCTGAATCATTAAGTGACTCTGTTGTTCTTTCAACTGGTGTTGATAATTCTCTTAGTTTCTTGGATAAGTTTTCCTCATACATGAAAGTAATTAGGACTGTTGCATGGATATTCAGATTCTACCATAATTCCAAATCAGTGTCCAAAGTTACTGGGCCTTTATATACACATGAATTAGAAACCTCAATCAAAAAGGTAGTCAAATTGTTACAAAATGGAGAATACCATACAGAACTTAATCTCTAGAAATGTATATATATAACAAGCCTCTTCCCATATCTAGCAACCTTCAGTCTTTGAATGTATTCCTTGACTCTGAGGGAATTCTTCGTGTCGGAGGACGTCTTCGTCTCCAACAAACTCTTAAATTTGAACAAAAGCATCCTATGCTCATACCAAAAAATATTCACTTTACAAGTCTAATCATTAGACATTTTCATAGGGTCAATTTCCATGCTGGGCAGGAACTAGTTTTATCCCTCATTCGTCAGCAGTTTTGGATACCTAATGGTAAATCAGCTGTCAGAAAAGAACTACACAACTGCGTAGACTGTTTTAAGCTTGTGGCGAAGCCTGTCTCTCAAATGATGGGTGATCTACCCATCGAACGAATCACCCCTTGTCGTGCTTTTGAAAAAGTAGGCATTGACTTTGCTGGACCTATCACGACAAAGTGCCAACATACTCGCAAGGCCAGCAACTTCAAATCTTACATCTGCCTCTTCATCTGCATGTGTACTAAAGCAGTGCACCTTGAACTCGTATCTTCGCTATCAGCAGCAGCATTTTTGTCAGCACTGCGTCGATTTGTGTCACGCCGTGGCTATCCATCAGACATTTATTCTGACAACGGTACAAATTTCGTTGGTGCTTCAGCTTACTTGAAGGACTTGTTTAAATTACTTCACAACTCTAATGTCCAGGACTATTCGTCAAGCAAAAACATTCAGTGGCACTTCATTCCTCCATATGCACCAAATTTCGGAGGTGTGTGGGAAGCCTCAGTCAAACTCACAAAGCATCATTTGCTCAAAACCTTAAAAGCGGCTGTGCTGAACTTTGAAGAGTTAGCTACAATCCTGTGCCAAATCGAGGCGTGCATAAATTCACGTCCTCTTTATCCGCTATCATCAGACCCTAAGGATCTCCAGGTGTTAACACCCGGACACTTTCTTATCGGGTGTTCCTTGCTTGAACTCCCTGATCACAGTCTGACTAACCAATCCTTGAGTCTTCATTCTAGGTGGTCTCTTCTGATGAAGTTGAAAAAGATGTTCTGGTCTCGCTGGCAGCTCTCCTACCTCAACACCTTGCAGTCCCGAACCAAATGGATGCAGGGCCAGAAAGACTTCACGGTAGGATCCCTCGTCCTAATCAAGAATCCAGCCTCTTTCAGCACCAGGTGGACTCCCGGAAGGATTGTGGCCACACATCCTGGAGCTGACGGAAAATGCCGTGTCGTCACTATACAGACTTCACGTGGAGTCATGACAAGACCAGTCTCTCAAGTTGCAGTCTTGCCCCTACCACCATCGACTACATCTTCCCGCCCCCCGGAGGATGTAAGAATAGTTGACTCCTT
>BMAO01020166.1:0-81467 GCA_019973975.1 Trichonephila clavata | reverse complement strand
CGTATTAATAAAAATATGCTCATAATATCTTTCAGTTAAAAAAGATTGTTGGGATTCACCGCACTAACCCGTTTGATAAAAAATATCTTAGCCTTAATGTTTTATAATTATCCATTTTTTAATTGTTAATTTTAAATAACTTTCAAATAATAAATTATCCCAATTATTAATTCCTTATTTATAATAAATATATATCTCGCCAAAATAGTATCGTTAGGAAATATCTGTAATAAAATTGCAACAGTAATTTTTTCCTCTTCAATTATAAAAGCATCTTAAGTATTTCTAAAAACCGACATGTTATTAATCCCAGTAAAAATTTCTTCATTTTTGACTCATCCAAATAATTTGATAGAACATGTAATGTGACTGCATACACCTTTAACAGAGCTAGACTTTGCCATTTTATCAAAAAAAGGCAGGCGTATATCTATATAATATATATATGCAGGGGTGTATTTTACTTATAGAAGTGGCTTTTCTTTTGGTGTCTAGGGGTGAGTCACTATGTTCAGGATCTTGATATTCAAAGAAACAAACTGGTTAGGATAAAATTACTGTTTAATTAAACATTAGATTGATTTCCGATTAAATACTGGTTTACAACATGAGCTTTTTCAAGGAGAATACACTCAATTGTCGCTAAGCCTATCGACTACCACGCTGACCGAAACGTGACCTAGTGCCTTTAAACCGGAGTCTGTCTCTCCCACGTCTGTCTCGTTCTCCGTCGCTCTCGCTTATCTTCAAAAACCCACCATTCCGGGGGGTGACGCATATATTTTCTGGTAGCGCCATCTATTGGTGAGGTTGTAACCTCACTGATCGGAATATTTTATATCCCTAATACTTTAAATCCTACAAACTCGGCCAATCCTGACTGTCGATGACCTCAGTGACGCTTGAGAATGCTCTCATGATTACATATCGTATTACATTACAAAATATAAGAAAAAGTACACAACATGCATAAGACATATAAAGTGAAGGGTATACTCTATAGATACTAAAATTAAATGTATACATTTGTAATTACTATTCTATCCATGAGAAAAATATACTTCATTAAATCAGCGGAAGTAGCGGTTACATTTGGCCCAGCATGATCCCCTACTTTCTCAACTGTATATCTGTCTCTAGGTTTGACTTCAGTAATTTGATATGGTCCAAAAAATTTGGATCTAAGTTTAAGGCTTGCACCAAATTGTGTACGTTGGACCACTACCAAATCACCAACTCTTGGTACTAGAGAGCCTTTTTCTTTTCTTATTATAAGTTTTGCGATTCAGTTGACGGTAGTCAACACAAAGTCTAGAATCTCCATTCTTCTTCTTCACAAGTACTATGGGACTAGCATACTCGGATGAACTTGGTCTGATTATTCCTTGTTCGAGCCATTCTTCAATGTGTTTGTTCACAATTTGCTTTTCCGCGTACGACAGCCGACGTGCTGGTGGATAGACTGGGATATCATCGTTCAGTATTATTCTCATTGTCACATCTGTGGATTCAGTCTTCTCAGGTTTGTACGATGAAATAATTCTGGTTAGATCATTTTTTACTTGTGAGTCAAGGATGTGTGACTGAAATCTAACTCATCTTCAGGATGCATTCCAGATATTTGCATTAGCCATGCCTTTCCTCATGCTTATTAAACATAACACCATCTTGGGAGAAATTCAAAGAAGATTGTCCAAAATGTCTGTACCTATAATGGCTTCAAAATTGAGCTGTTTGGTTGGCACCACATGCCACGTTAAAGAATATTGATCTTTGTCCAAGACAAAATCATACTCGAAGGAGCCCTTGTTACTACTTCAGTTTGTCCTAACCCGTATAATACAGTGTTTATTTTGGATAGTCTTGAATGATCAACAATCTTCGTGCTTACATCTTCGGGATTAGACTAACTGTACTACCAGTATCTATAAGTGTCGATACAATTTCATTGCCTAACATAATGTTTTTAAGGGTAATCCTTTCTGCGGTGTGACAGAACAGCTTTGTACTTGGGAATTGGGTTGTTCTCTTTTGATCTCTTTCATTGCTTTAGGGCAATTAAAACTCAAATGATCTAAGAAATGACATATGTAACATTTCCTAGGTGCTCTTCTATCAAAATCTCTACTCGGAGGACTGTCTAAATATCTTCTTTCAGGATTGAAATTTCCTGTTCTATTTGTATTGTGCTTATCAAATTTTTTGAAATGCTCGCTTGATTTGATCCCCTAACTTCAGGTCTTCGAACAGGTGTTAAAGTATATGTTTTCTGTTTCAACGTCCTACGGACATCCTAAAATTCTTCAAGTCTCTCGACTAATTCAACTGGGCAGTTGATACTCAGCCATTCGTCTAGGTGACGTTCTTTGAATTCAACAGGGGCTCTTTTCTTCATCTGGTCGGCTATCATCAGATCCCGTAGTTTGTCAAATGTTTTTACGTCCAATCCTTCAATCCATCCATTAAAGTATGTTTGAACTTCTTGGTAGAAATCACGCCATGTTTTATCCGAACTTTTCTGATGTGTAACAAATAGCTGCCTGAACTTCTCTGGGGTCAATTTAAACCTTTTCAAAAGCAAAGACCTCACGTGGTCATAATCCCTCGCCTCTTGTTCAGGTTCTCTAGCGATCAACTGTGTGATTTCCTGCGGGAGTAGGCCTAACAGGTGTGAGACCCAAAACGCTTCCGGCACATCCATCATACAATCTTGGTGCTCAAACAATATTAAATATAAGCTGATATCCTCTTTCATATCAAATTTATGTAGCAGTTTGTTCAATTCATTACTAGGTGTACGATTATTCCTACTCAATATTTCCTGATTTAATCCGATCTGAGCTTCGATTCTAAGTTTTTCTAACTCTAAATTATCCTGTCGTTTCCTTTCTTCTAATAATTCTCTCTCCTTTCTCTCTTCAACGATACCTTCGTACATCAATTTGGTGTCTTCCTCATCGTACCCTGCACTTTTGTTTATTAAATTTTTTAGCATTGGCTTAGTCATGTCGACTGTCGCCTCTAAACGTAGCTCTGTAGCTAACTCTAACAAATCCTCCTTTTTCTCTTTTAACAAGAAAGACATCCCCCCCTTTTTTAATTAAGGAGTTAAGGTTTTATACAAGAATTATTGTACCGGAGAAGAACAGGTATAGCACTAAATACTGTGAAAGGTAGGATGCTAGCTCTGCTAAATTTTACCCAAACTTCTACTAAATATATAAAAGTTATGCAAATAAAATTTTCAATTAAAAATTTCCAAAACCAATGTAAAATTTAAATAATAATCATATATCATGCATCAATAATTTAAAATACATCAAGTAATAATTTAAATTGGGATACATAATTCAAAATTAATAGTTATTAAATACAATTTCAAAAAGAAAGACAAAAAATATGCAAGTATATAGTGGCAAAATTAGGTAAATAACATGTTCATACAAAATTATAGAGAGGATAGAAATAACAAAAATCAATTTCGGTTTCAATATTTGCTCAGATTAAAAAACATAGATTCAAAAAGGAAAATCATCAAAATACGGATTGTCAAAAAAACTTAACAGATAACTAAACATAAATAAGTCTGACCTTAACGTCGAGCTGAAGGCTTGGCACGAGAGAGGGAAGGAGAACCTACTACTCCCTTCTTTTCCTACGTCACACAAGTCGGTTACTCCATCAACCTGATCTGTCCTTGGAAATATTTATTGCTCTCGTGCAAAATGGTGGTACGAGAGGTTTTTACACAATCTTGGAAGTTTTTAACTTTCGCGCACACACTAATCTTTACAATTTCAAAATGCAGGGACTGCACTTTCCGCTTGGTCAGGACGGCATTCACTGATTCACTGAAGAAATTATTTCCCCAGGGACGGCATTCACTGCAGAAATTATTTTACCAGGACGGCATTCACATGAAGAAGTTCTTTTACCAGGACGTCACTCATTGAAGAAATCACTTCACCAGGACAGCATTCACTGAAGAAATTCTCTCACCAGGACTGCTCTCACTGAAGAAACTACTTCACCAGGACGGCGATTAGAAGCAAAAACAAACGTTATTCCAATTCGTGTCAGGCTGATACACTAGTCTTCAAACTTATCTATCTAGTAGATAATTTCTCTACAGGCGAAAGTCGAGTGTGGGGTCAATGACTATTTACCAATTCTGCTTTTTTTTAATTAAAAAAAAATTCATCCCGGCAAACCCCCATAAAATATGTAAGGGTGTATTTTACTTATACAAGTGGCTTTCCTTTTGGTGTCTAGGGGTGAGTCACTATGTCCAGGATCTTGATATTCAAAGAAACAAACTGGTTAGGATAAAATTACTGTTTAATTAAACATTAGATTGATTTCCGATTAAATACTGGTTTACAACTTGAGCTATTTCAAGGAGCATACACTCAATTGTCGCTAAGCCTATCGACTACCACGCTGACCGAAACGTGACCTAGTGCCTTTAAACCGGAGTCTGTCTCTCCCACGTCTGTCTCGTTCTCCGTCGCTCTCGCTTCTCTTCAAAAACCCACCATTCCGGGGGGGTGACGCATATATTTGCTGGTAGCGCCATCTATTGGTGAGGCTGCAACCTCACTGATCAAATATTTTATATCCCTAATACTTTAAATCCTACAATATATATATATATATATATATATATATATATATATATATGTAGGGTTGGACATGTGCAATGTCACAACCCCTCCCCCTGTTACTTAGGGTGGAGCAGTCCACACTGACGTCACACCCCGCCAGGAATGTCCGACTGAGGGACACACGGGAAATGACGCAGACGGACGTTAGAGACGCTAAGCTCCAGACGTAGGAGGAAGACGTTCTCCTTTGGTGTTTAATATATTTTAAATATTTCATCCTTCATTTTGTTAAATAAAGCATTTATCATCATTAGGTTGTAGTCATTTTCCCATAATTTGGGGCCTCGACTTTTCTCTTGCATATTAAGGAAAATCTCTTCTAGACGAGAAATTTTTTTTAAGATGCGTTAAAATTTTTTCTTCAATAGACGCTACAGTGCTAAAAGTGTAAAAACGATTTGTTGCTGTTGGTCTTTCTTTTTATTGGATTCATATAGTGCCTCAACTGGTTCTGGATTTATTGTACGGACTGCTCCCAAGCCCAGGTAGGCGAAATTTAATTAAACGTATTTTTTGTTTGTTTATTTTGGCTTTCAAATTACTGCATTTAGTAGTTTTAACTCAGAGTGTGTGTGTGATTGGGAAATTTTGATTACAACCTTGCACCGTCTATAAATTTTCAAAGTTCACCGAATTTGACCGTTCTTCGCGAAATAAAATAATAAATTTTTCCACATTCCCTAAAGAGTTTAGAGTCGAAGAACACAAAGAAAAAATTTTAACCGAATTTTCATTGCCTGATTTCATCTCAGTTGCTAATTTATTGCATTTAGACGTGGAAACAAATGAGCAAATTTATGCAATAGTATATTTAAAGCTTTGAAGAACTTAGATGAATTCCTACTAGCATTAAATAATTCAGAGAGATACTTTTCTGAAAGCGAGAACGTAGTTTTTTCTGAGAATCAATCCACGTTTCAAAAACGAACAGCAAAAGATCACCTCTCGTTAGACAGGAATTTTTCAACACAGGGAACAGACCAACACTCCCCCTTTCAACATCTGGGCAGCAACGCAACCCTACCCAGTGTTCAAGATTATTCTTTCATGCCGGCACATCAAAACGTCTCATCTCTTTGTACACAAAATACTTTTGCTCCCCCATTTAAACGATGCTTCCTTTACAGAGATGAATACCCAGTTTTGGACTTTATTGCGCGATATTTCAGCGACTAGTAGAAAATTTACTAGTGAAGATTTTTATTCTGTAAATAGTTTTTTTCACGATATTGAAGAAAATTTTGATTTATTCCCAGCTATCAGTTCCTCTCAAAAATTAATTTTCGCAAAACGTCTAGTATGTGGAATTGCTAAATCATTTCTTTTTTCACAAAGAAATTTAAATACCTACGAGTCATTTAAAAAAGCTTTAATTGAAGAATTTTTGGATTCAGTTACTTCCACAGAGATTCACCGCGAATTAGAGAAAAGAAAAATGTATAAAACCGAGACTTTAATGCAATATTTTAATTCAATGCGTGAATTAGCAAATATATGTGATTCAAAAATTGACGAAGCATCAATTATCCAGTACGTCATTAATGGAATTGATGGGCCTCGTTCAGATAAAATAATTCTATATGGTGCAACCTCATTTTCCGAATTTAAGCAGAAATTACGTACCTATGAAACTGTCATTAAAAACATGGGAATACATAACTCTAATTCACTGAATTTTTGTCATTCATATGAAAGCCGAGGACGCGATTCTAAACAACAAAGCTTCCAAAGAAAACCCACAAAATTTAAAGTTTCTGACGCAGCTAAAAATCCCCAACTTTGTTTTAATTGTAATGATATAGGTCACCTAGCAAAATCTTATCCTAATCATTCACGTGGTCCCAGATGCCTCTCGTGTAATCATTATGGTCACAAATCATTTGAGTGTCAACGAACTAATTTAAATAATATTTCTACACCACCTTCTAGTGTAAATGCTGTGCATGAATTGCCTTCTCTTATAAATATGTGTAAAGACGTAACAATTTTTGGCCATAAACTTAACGGATTAATAGACACAGGCAGGAATTTAACCCTATTAAGAAATTCTACTTACATAAATATATAGATGCACCGCCACTGAAACAAACCAATACATTATTAACAGGTTTTGGTTTTTCGCGAATTAATGTGATAGGAGCTTTTGATTCTGAAATTACTATCGACGATCAAATCTTTCCTGTTACTATTTCTGTTGTACCAAATTCTTGTACAAATTATGACCTCATAATCGGTTGTGACGTAATTAAACAAGCACATCTAAATATATCGCCTACAGGCGTAAAATTTTCTCAATTTTTAAGATCCTCTGATAGTGTAGATGAAAATTTTATTCTGACGATTTCCGACGATTCACCCACATTTTATATCGGTCCAAATGTTTCTCAATATAATCGAGCTGAAGTCAAACAACTGCTATCGACATACACGCCCAAAAAAACAAAAACTGTAAACATTTAGCTTGATATCGCTCTTACCAATGACGAACCGATATTTCATAAGCCCCGATGTTTGCCATTTGCCGAACGAGATATAGTGGAAGCGCTCAAGTTGATGAATGGGTTGAAAATGGAATTGTTGAGCCATGTTCATCTCCTTACGCTAGTCAAGTTGTGGTAGTAAAGAAAAAAGACGGGAAATCATGAGTTTGCATTGATTATAGACGCTTAAATCGCAAACTTATTGAAGATAACTATCCTCTTCCTTTAATTGACGATATTTTAGATTGTCTCCAAAATGCTAAAATATTTACTACTCTAGATCTAAAAAATGGATTTTTCCATGTCGCGGTAAATGAAAGGAGCTGTAAATTGACTAGTTTTGTTACTCACAATGGGCAGTATCAATTTAGATGAATGCCTTTTGGACTAAGTACTTGTCCTTCCACCTTTATGCGGTACATAAATGATGACATCTGATTTCGAAAAGTATTGTTCTCCCATATATGGATGATGTTGTTATTCCCGCTGCTAATGAGTCGCAAGCCCTTGAATATCCAAAAAATGTTCTAGTGGTAGCTTGTGAATACGGACTTGAAATAAATTTTTAAAAATGTCAATTTTTGCAAAATAAAATTGAGTTTCTTGGCCATATTATAGAATATGGTAGATTGTTTCCTTCCCCTTCAAAAACTAAAGCTGTTATTAATTATCCAGATCTTAAAATATTAAAGACGTTCACCGATTTCTTGGTCTTACTGGCTATTTTAGAAAGTTTTTACCCTCACATTCGACCATAGCAAAACCTTTGAGTGACATCCTTCGTAAGGACTCCCATTTCCAATTTTATGCTGAACAACAGGCAGCATTTCAAAAATTAAAATACTTTCTTTCCCAACAACCCGTTTTAATTATTTTTAATCAAAACTATCCCACTGAGATTCACACTGACGCGTCAATTGAGGGTTTGGGTGCAGTCCTACTCCAAAAATCCATACATGACAATCAGTTTCACCCTGTATTCTACATGTCAAAAAAGACATCAGACAATGAAAGAAAGTACACTAGTTTTGAACTAGAAGTCCTTGCAGTGGTCGAAGCACTTAAAAATTTCTATGTATTAGGAACATCATTCAAAATTATTACTGACTGTGACACCCTCGTTAAAACACTAAGTAAAAAAGAGCTTAACCCCAGGATAGCCAGATGGGCACTTTATCTCCAAGAATTTAACTATACATAGAACACGTACATGCTCAAAGATGGCTCACGTGGATCTCTCAGTCGACCTCCACATTGTATGCTAATCCAAAATAGTGTCCATCTTCAATTTTCAAAGCACAACAGGCTTATGACCAAATAACAGCGATAAAGACGCTTCTAGAAACAACGCCGCATGATAAGCATATCGTAAAAAACAAACTTCTGTACAAAACAGTCAATGCACCGATTTACTAGTGGTACCTGACGAAATGCAGGCTAACATAATTAAAACTGCACATGAACGTGGCCATTTTGCTGTTCTATGCACACAAGATTTACTTAGCAAAGACTTTTACATCCCACGACTTAAAGACAAAGTTGAAAAATGCATTCAAAACAGTGGTACATGCATTCTCACAAACCGGAAACGTGGTAAACAAGATGGCATGCTTAACCCGATAGAAAAAAACGACTTACCACTCCATACATTTCATCTAGATCATTTGGGTCCCCTAGCGACAACTTCTAAGAAATATAAGCATGTTTTTGCAGTGATAGACGCATTCAGTAAATTTACATGGCTGTATCCCCTAGATCTACAGGCGCTGCAGAAGTCATAAATCGATTAGAAAACCAACGACATGTCTTCGGAAACCCCGCTAGGATTATCACAGATAAAGGATCCGCATTTACTTCCTCCGCATTTGAAGATTACTGTAATAAGCAAAACATCCTTCATATCTCCATTACAACTGGTCTCCCAAGATCTAATGGCCAAATTGAAAAAAAAAAAATTCCACCATCATTGCTGTGCTGTCAAAACTTTCTGTCGACGATCCTGAAAAATGGTACTCTCAAGTACCCCACCTGTAAGAAATCCCGAACTCAACTTTTCAAAGAAGCATCAAGATGAGTCCTTTTGAACTTCTTTTCGGCACCAAGATGAAGTTTTGCCAGGACTTTGAGATAGTCCAACTTCTTAACGATGAGATTACAGCTCAATTCCAAGAACAACGTGATGATCTCCGTCAAGATGCCAAAAAGCAAATCTACAAAGTTCAAGATGAAAATTGCTGCACGTACAATCTCCGGCGCAGACAAGCTTCATAAATATCAACTACACGACCTAGTAGCAATTAAACGCACTCATTTTGGTCCAGGCTTGAAACTTAAGCAAAAATACCTCGACCATACAAAGTTACAAAAGTCAAGCATAATGACACTTATGACGTAGAAAAGTGTGATTTCGTCGACGGACCATCAAAAACGTGTACTTGAGCAGAATTCATGAAACTCTGGCCAAACCAAATTAACTCTTCATTAAAAACTGTTCACAATTTTTCTTCCTGTGAAAGACTTTCGTTATAGACATTATCAGCAGACTTTTTATTTATTTATTTATTTTTGCTCCCATTTTTATTGAATGACTAATATTTTCTTATTTCATTTTAGTACAAATTTAAGTATTTAGAAGTACGAGTATCTTGCTAGAATATGTTCCTGTGTTCTTATTCTAGATTCTTATTTTAGCCTTGATCTTATTTGTATCGTTAACATAATTTGTTTTACCCCAGTGATAACGTATGAGATTTTTCCTATTTATCAATTGTTACTTTAAATTTGCTCATTTTTCAGTATTTTTGAAATTTTTCTTTGATGATATTTTGTCTTTTGTATAATTATTTTATCTACAGTGTAACTGTGTATATTTTTAATACTTTATTACTATATATCTGTACCATTTTATCATTGTAAATAATCAGGCGAGGTCGACTTCTCGGTCATGATGGCCGATGTAGGGTTGGATATGTGCAATGTCACAACCCCTCCCCCTGTTACTTAGGGTGGAGCAGTCCACACTGAAATCACACCCCGCCAGGAATGTCTGACTGAAGGACACACGAGAAATGACGCAGACGGACGTTAGAGACGCTAAGCTCTAGACGTAGGAGGAAGACGTTCTCCTTGGTGTTTAATATATTTTAAATATTTCATCCTTCATTTTGTTAAATAAAGCATTTATCATCATTAGGTTGTAGTCATTTTCCCACATATATATATATATATCTGCCAGAAAATATGCAAGGGAAGATGACACTTGGAGCCCGAATAATATTATTAGCGATATATATATATATACACCAATAAATAATACTTCACAATATATTTAAAGTGTAATATTCGTTACTCCTTGTTCATTCATACACTCATTGCCATTTGCCCCAAACACTTCAGAACTTTTAGCCCTTCTAAATAATTTTAAATCGTCAAACCTCGCTTATTTTTATTTGTTAAGCTAATTGAATTTTAAAGATGTTTAGTTTTAAAAATACCTAGTTAAAAATTTTAAAACTTAACTCTTAAGCAAATGGACATTAGTGACCCACGAGCTAGTACTAAGAAAATATGAAGAAAATTTGACCCACGTCTCAAAAAGGTTCGCCATCCCTGTTATACACAATTCATCGACGAATATCTTAGATTAGATTCCATGTAAGAGGTCATAAATATAGATGAAATAACATTAGAGCAAAAAGCCGTTTTCGATATCATGGTTTGCTAAGAACTTTATATCGCATCTTTTCCTTGAAAATAGTATCCAACATTGCACAAAAAAAAAAAAACTGATTTTTAACGATTTTCCTTAACCCTGTGTTGTGTGAGGTGGTGCTATACAAAATGATCAGTTTTCTATAATGCTTCGTGCCAGGAAACATATTTATTTTTTCATCTGTGGCATCAGCCACATGTTTAGACAAGTAGAGATGAATTTTCAACAAAGACATTTTTAGAAAATTGTTTGGAAGAAAAGTCCGAGCAAACCTGTCGGTATTTTCAAATTAAAAATCGTCCCTTATGGAAATACATCTGTATGTTATCTATCGCCTCGGGTGTTGAAACAACATACACTTGATGAAAAGGATAACTTTGTAATGGATGGCCTGTGCCCTCCTTTAGTGTGAGAGGGTCGGAAGGAAGATTAGCCGCAGTCACAATGCTAATTCTATTTGTTTAATATTCTCTATACAACAACACCAATTCAACAACCTAAATTAAGAAATGAACCAATTGATAGATATGGGAGCAATCGTGAAGCAGATGAGGATAATAATAAATCGGATCACTTACACTTTGAACTTCCAGGCAACACACCTTCTTATATTTGAAGATATTCCAAGTCAAACGAACTAATCCTATTTAAAAACTAATTAACCCAATCTTCAATCAAAATATTAATCAAATAATCTACGAAAGTGCTCTCGTCTAGCTTAAATATATCTGAAGTTAACCTTCACGCTAATCTTTAGCTTTTATAACCTCTTTCTCGTACTTGAAAGTTTAATCTTTAAATACAAGCCTTGATTTGCATAATCACATCTTCTTTTTCAGAGAAAAGTTTTCAATAGAATATTTTTTAAAAACAAAATATTCCCCAAGAGGACTATTAGTAGGAAGAACGCGAATATAGACCCATTGCAACTTTTCTGAAGCAACTGGTATTGTTCTCTATGACTAGGGTTTCTGATTTCCCAGGTTTTTCCATTCCCAGGAATGTCCGGAAAATCCCAGGAATGTAATTGTCGTTCCCGGGATTCCCGAAAATGCATCAAGTTTTCAAAAAAATCGAAAAACAAGTTATTTTTAAATTAAATCAATAATAACTATATAAAATAAGGATTTATATAAACTTCAATATAATGATCTAATACTTATATAATAAATGATGTCAAAAAGCATAAGTAATTTATACTATTATCACTACGGCATTGAAAAAATTCTACAATTAAAATTTTTTTTAATAAATAAATGATTTAGGAGGGGGAAGGGAATCACATTCGAAAAATAATTATTAAAATTAATGTTCTTTTACTGACTCACATGCATTTAAAATTAACCAGTGAAGGCTGAATCAATTTTTTCTCTAATGTTGTTACTAAGAGATAAGTACTAATATGCACTTGAAAACTCATTTGCTGCTGAAGTTCCGATTACGTACCTAAAAAAATATTATTTATATTGTATTTAAGATATTTTATTTGTATAAGCGATTTCTTGTTTGTGGAATTGCTATAATATTGTTACATAAATATTAATAAATATTTATATAAGAATCTCACGAAAGTTAGGTTTAGAAAAATAATAAATAAGAAAAATTGCGAGATTGCTTATTAAAATATTCGCCCCCAAACAGTTAGTGGGTCCATTCCCTTCTTCAAATTGCTGATTCAATTAAATAGCTCATAATAAAGACAAGTGTTCAAAATTTTTTAAAAAAAAAGATAAAATAAATAATAGTTTTAAGTATTAGTACTTACGTTATCCACATAAATCAAGATCTTGGAACTTCGATCAAATAGTGATGATTGTCTATAAAATGCGATTTCTTTAAAAACCAATACTTCTTGTTAATGAAGCTCGATACACACAGATAAACAGTATCTGGACAGATACTCCTTACTGCAGCTAGGTGTAAAAATTCTCACCAAACCAACGAAAGCGCTAATCTTTCTTTCTCATATTACACTATTACCTCACAGTTGAAATGGCGAGCATTCCTTCATCCAGGAAGTTGGGGGTGAATGATCGCAAATTGCTACTGTAGGGTCAGCTAACGATGCCCGAAGTTGAAATCTACAGTCAATTCAAAAATAGCTACCTCATAGATAATTGAAGCCCCGTGCGATTCCCGGGAAAGATGTATAATTCCCGGGAATAGAAAAAGTACAGAAATGATTTCCCGGGTTCCCAGGAAAGAAACCCTATTTATGACACTACTTGAATAATATCTAAATATAGGTTTTCTATTCTAAAAGAATTTGAATTATTCACGACTGAACGCACTCATCTCTTTAAAAGGGCTGGAATGTCTCTCCACAAATGGTGATCTCACATTCCCGAATGACTTTCCTGGTCTACATTTATTCAATCATCTGAGGTATATGCAACGAAAACATTGTGAGTTGTGGATTAGCTCATCTGACCTTTTCTATTTTGCCCTCAACTAATCTTATATTTACGAAGAGAGATGTTCTCTCCCAGATCACAAGCATATTTGCCCCACTTGGTCTCTTAGGTCCTGTTATCAGTAAAGTTAATTTTTCATGACACTTTCATAGATTCTAACTCGAATGACATGAAAAACTCCTTCCTGCAGTTGCTAAAGAGTAGGCTTCCGTTGTGTAGTTTTTATATTCATCTGAAAAACTTATTTCTGAGATTTATACTTTTAGAAAATCTTGAAAGTATAATTTCTTATGGATTAAGTGATGCTACATAGAGGGAAGGGCATGCTATTTATGTTGCTCTACTTAAGAACAATGATGACCAAGATAGTCAGCCTTTGTAATGAAAATTAAAGAACCCTCAAAACTTGAGCCATTCCCAGGCTAGAGCTGTCAGCTCGCATTCTACTCTCAAAGCTATTGAGAAAATTTACGATTATTTTAAAAATCAACACATTTCATACTTAACATTATTCTCTGATTCAGCAATTCATTCAATTTGGAACAGGGTGTCACATCACCTTCTTAAAACTTTGTAGCCTACAATGTTGCAAGAATACAAGATTTGATGTTAAATTTTTCCTCGCAACATATTTCTTCTAAAAGTGACCCTGCAGACCTGGTGTCCAGATCCGTAAATGTTTCAAATCTATTGAACTCCCCTTTGAAGCGAAATGGTCCTGATCCTTCAATTCTCACAAATAATCAACATTTAGAGAACAATATGAAGGACTTGGAAGTGAAAAAAGAATTAGAAAAAGGAGTGAACTTGATTTTTAAAATAAGATATTTACCTCGACCAACGATTTTTCTAAAGTTATCTTTGTTGCGAGTTTTATTTTCAGGTTCCTGTCAAATGACAGGTTTTCAAAACATGAACCAGTTTTAAATCCTTTGTCTCTTAAGAAGACCAATGAAGCAGAACTTTGGCTCAAAAAGTCAGTTTAAAAAACTGAATTTAATAATGAAACAAAAAATCTCCAGAGATATGTGTCTGTTCCTCGTAGCACTAAGTTAGGATCATTTAAATATTTTATTGATAAGAACAATATTATTTCAGTACTATCTACTGAAGAATACAAAACTAATCTGTGTCATTAAATCAAAAATACACTATCGAATTTCCCAATAAACATGTCGTAATTTTTGCATCTCAGAACATTATGACGTAAAATACCTTCATGTTAATTCTAATAGTTTGCTATATCATGTTCGACTCAAACATTAGCCACTTATTGGCAGAAATCTGACACTAAAAGTTGTGTAGCTGTGTGTAGTTGTTTCTTTTGTTTTGAAAATAAAACAAATATTATTTAACAAAATTGTGGGTGGTTAGTCCAAAGAAAGAGTTACTTCCTCATATCCCTTTAATAGTTATGAAGTTGTTTTTTGTTATTCATTTATGGTTAAATCAGTGTTTCTCAAAGTTTCAGTATTTTCGACCCAATATTCGATCATAATTTTCAGCGCCCCGCCCCTTTTATACAATAACAATGTAATTCTTTAATACTACAATACTTTGACGCTAAGCTATAATACGGCTTTGATCTCCTAAGTGTCATAGGCGTATATAAACGTCTCACTCAGGAAAAGTGTTAATTTTGCGGTCGTATATATACGTCTTGTTGAAGTACGATATTTTTTGAGCACTGGTATTCATAAAATTATTCCGAAGGCTATGGAATGCAGTGAAAGGACTTTGACAGTGTTTATGAAGGATTTACTTATTTCAGAAAGTTTGCTTATTTATTCCTTTTCTTCCCTCCCTCAATACATCACATACGCGCGCCTACGTGGAAAACGCAGCAAATGGCGTAACTTTTAATTGGCAGTTAAGGGTTTAGGAGGATGTGTGTTGGAGTGGCAAAGTAAAAATGGCAGGATTATAAGAAATAAACTTTATTTCCAACACAACAATCAAAATAAAATGTTCGGATGTATATATTCCCTTCGTCAGAGGGACTTCTGGGAGGACAGAAGAAATTCCAGAAGACATTTCTTCCGACCAATGAGATGCAAGGGATGAAGAATCTACACCGTTAGTATAAGAATCCGATATGATCATTAATGGTGATTTATGATGATCCGATATTATGATTAATGGTGATTTATGATGATCCGATATTATGAAAGTACACTACAGAGTATCCCCCCAGTGACGAAGGGAACGGCATAAAAGTATATATATATAAAAATAAAAAATTTATTTTGATTGTTGTGTTGGAAATAAAGTTTATTTTTTATAATCCTGCCATTTTTACTTTGCCACTCCAACACACATCCTCCTAAAATGGTGACCCGCGTTTCTTTGAATGTAAAATTTAAAAAAAAAAAAGTAAACTTTAAATAATTTTTTTTAACGCTGCCTGTGCTTTCCATAAGTGTGGAGGATATTTCGGCTGTTAAAATTCCAGCTTTTGTTTCCTCAGACCCCGCATTATGGTTCGGAATGCTTGAATCAACCTTCGAACTGGCAATTCCAAAGCCGATTACCGACGAACGCACTAAATATAATTATTGCGTAGCGCATTTGTCTCCCGATGCGGCAATGGCCGTTAGAGACGTAATTCTTTCACCTGGAAGCACAAATACATATTCTAAATTGAAAGAGGAAGTCATTGCCCGATGCGGTGAAAGCAAAAGCCAGGAAATTCGCCGACTTTTATCCGGAGAGCAGCTAGGAGACAGAAAGCCATCGGAATTATTTCGTGTGATGCGGCGACGCTCAGAATCGCACGATGTGGCAGATTCACTTCTCTTGGAATTATTTCTACAGCAGTTACCGCCTAATGTTTCAATCTCTCCTTGCAAGTATTCAACCTCTCACAGCTCAAAAAGCTTCAGAAGTAGCTGATCGCATTTTAGAGGTAACACCTGCACAGGTAAGTGCTGCATCAAAATATTCTAGTGCCAATTCTGATAATTGTAGTAAATCGGAACTCCTCAAAGAGTTTAAAATTTTTACGGCAGGAAGTGAAAGAACTTCGTCGATCGAGAAGTTTTTCTAGAAATCATTTCAATTCTCGCAATCGCGGGAAAAGCCCTAAGCCAACAGCATCAAATTTATGTTGGTATCATTATAAATTTGCCGCAAAGGCAAGAAAATGTATTCAGCCCTGTTCTTTCCAGGGAAACTTGAACGGGCAGGAGTAGCGGCGACTTATGCCTTGCCTTCGACTTCCTGTCGCCTTTTCGTTCGCGATCGTAAATCTAACATTTGTTTTCTTGTTGATACCGGAAGCGATTGCTCAATCCTTCCCGCTAATAAAACTCAAAAACAATCTACTCCAATGCAAACTTTTATTGCTGCGAACGGTACACCCATTCAAGTGTATGGCCGTAAATTAATGTCATTAGATTTAGGATTAAGAAGAAATTTTGTTTTTGCATTTTTTATTTGTAATGTGTCCAATGCTATTATTGGTGCAGATTTCTTACATTATTTCAATATAAAACCTGACTTAAGAAATCGTAGTTTATTTGATACTTCTACAAAATTAAATTGTAATTGTATTGTTAGAAACTCTAATATTTTCTCTATTAAAACTCATGTTATTGATAATGATTTTTCTAAATTGTTGAATGATTTTCCAAATATTGTAAAACCACCTTGTGCAAACCAAACAGTTAAACATAATGTAGTTCACTATATTGATACTTTTGGACCACCTGTTTGCGCTAAACCACGTCGCATGGCTCCAGACAGGTTAAAAATTGCGAAAATGGAATTTCAGCACATGTTGGATTTAGGCCACATGCGCC
The DNA here is from genome assembly GCA_019973975.1 of Trichonephila clavata. Lineage (NCBI taxonomy): Eukaryota > Metazoa > Arthropoda > Arachnida > Araneae > Nephilidae > Trichonephila > Trichonephila clavata. Next base: position 64,397 of record BMAO01020166.1, on the reverse strand, counting down.
CATCCAGCAGTAATTATTCTTCCCCATTGCATATGGCTCCTAAAAAGGAAAGCAATGATTGGCACCCTGTTGGCGATTTTAGAGCATTAAATGCTCAAACTAAAAAGGATAAATATCCGATTCCTAGCATCTCGATTTCACAAGTGAACTACATGGGGCAAAAATATTTTCTCAACATTGATCTCGTTAAAGCTTTTTCACCAAATACCGATTGCTTCCGAAGATATACATAAAACTGCTATTTGTACTCCATTTGGTCTCTTCGAAAGCACTCGGATGCAGTTTGGTTTGTGCAATGCGGCTAGTACTTTTCAAAGATTTATTGATGAAGTTACTCGTGGTTTAAAAGGTGTTTATGCATTTATTGATGATATTTTAATTGCATCTGAAAATATTCAAGAACATACTACTCATCTTCGTGCACTTTTTGAAAGACTTGATTATTATGGCTTAACAATTAAACCTTCAAAGTGTAATTTCGGAGTGGATAGTTTAAAATTTCTTGGATTTCAAGTTTCCAGCGAAGGTATTTCACCCCTTCCTGATCGAGTCGATGCTATTCAAAAGTTTCCTAGACCTAATACTATAACACAATTGCGTAGATTTTTAGGAATGTATAATTTTTATCGTAGATTCATTCCTAAAGCAGCCCACATTTTAGCACCCCTAATAAAATTTTTAGAAGGTCACACAAACAAAAAGAAACGTTCTCGTGCATCTAAAAGTCCTCAAACCCCTCTTGAATGGACTGAAGAAGCGAAAAATTCATTTATCGCTGCTAAGACAGCATTAGCTGATGCAACTCTTCTTAAGCATCCGATTCCTAGGGCTCCTTTAAGTGTTTGGACCGATGCGTCAAATTTCGCCATTGGCAGTTCCTTGATGCAGCTCTCTAACGGTAACTGGGAACCAATAGCATTTTTATCTTTAAAACTTTCTAAAACTCAACAAAATTGGTCTACTTATGATCGAAAACTTTTAGCTATATATAATTCAATTAAAAAGTTTAGACACATGCTTGAAGGCCGTGAATTTAGCATATATACTGATCAAAAACCTCTAACTTGTGCTTTCAAGCAGAAACCAGAAAAATGTACCCCACGTCAACTCAGACATCTAGATTATATTTCACAATTTTCTACCGATATTCGCTATGTAATCTATCTAGAATAGAAATTGATGCAATTATAAAACCACCCAGTTTAGATTACAAAAAGTTTGCTCAAACCCAACTTCAGGATAATGAAATTCAATCCTTCCTTCAACCAGATTCTTCTATTAAACTAGAAAAACAATATTTTCCTCTTGAAGATGTTTCTTTGTATTGCGATAAATCACTAGAAACCCCTCGACCTTTCGTTCCTCAAATTCTCAGACAAGTGGTATTTCAAAAATTTGCATTTCCTATCTCATCCTGGAATTTCAGCGACTACTAATTTAATTTCTAAGCGTTTCTTTTGGCCAGGAATGAGGAAAGACATTAAAAACAGAGTTCGAGCTTGTGAAAAATGTCAGCGAGCGAAAGTATTCAGACATACCAAAGCTCCACTTAGCACATTTGCTCTACCCGATGCTCGATTTGCACATATTCATATTGATTATATTGGACCATATCCACCATCCAAAGGATATAAATATTGTCTTACTATCATAGATAGGTATACCAGGTGGCCCGAAGTTATTCCTACCGAAAACATGTTGGCAGAAACCACTGCTCGTGCACTTTTAAATGGTTGGATTTCCCGTTTCGGCACCCGTTTTTCACTAATCCACTTCATTGGTGACCCTGGCTGAACTCAGAAAGACGCAACGTTCTGAACTGTCCTGGCGCCATCTACCTGCAAGCAAAGTCGTCAAAACTCACTTGACGCAGCAAAGTCGTCGAACCCTCTCGACGCAGCAAAGTCGTCGAACCCTCTCGACGCAGCAAAGTCGTCGAACCCTCTCGACGCAGCAAAGTCACCGCACCCACTCGGCGCAGCAAAATCGTCTCACATATGACGCAATCAACAAAGCCGTCACAACTCATGACGCAGCAGTAAAAACACACTTGATTAAACAAATACATCGTCCGTTCGCCCTCCACCGACTCACTGGTGGGGTGTATGTAGCGGTACCATCTATATAAGCCAGTAACTACCTCCACACCATGGGGATCATTTTGGTGTGGTGGATAAGTTACTCGGCTTCGGATCCAAAGGTACCTGGTTCTATCCTACCGGATAAGCGCGCCACTTCAAGGGATTAATTATAAATTATACAAATTATCAGGATAAAAGCTAATTTTTGTATATAACAACGCATGGTAGTTATTAATGTTGTTCTTAACTTAGTATTGTTAAATTAATTATAAAATACATATTGTGCAGTACTGATACATACAGTTAATAGAGAATATAAAATTTTAAAGTGAGCGAAACTATGCAGGACAAGGTAGAATAATCACTGTAATAAACAATAGCAAGCTACACTGCTGGCCACCGTAAATGCAACACCCTGAAGGAAGCACGCAAATAATATGAAATTTAAAACATGCATTAGCGGAGGTGAGATATGCAAATGATTAGAATTTCAGGGCAGATTCACTTCACGCACGCCTGTGGCGCCAGCTAAAACCGCTATTTAAGGCTTGGAGATTTCGACGATTTCAAGTTCGTCAATTGTGTTTTTTTTTTTGTGTTTTTTTCAAAGAAACGATCAGTTATGTCTCGTAGAAAACAGTGATCAGCTTTTGATCAAGTATCGCAGTTTGACAGAGGAAGGATAGAGTGGCCTACCGAGATTGTGGATTATCCTTCAGGGAAATCGGTAGTCGTGTTGGACGAAACCAAACAACTGTATTGCAGATATGGGACCGTTGGATACAGGAGGGTACGACAGACCAACGTGGTCGATTGCATCCACCTCAGTGCACCACTTCACGAGAGGACAGGCAAATTGTGCGTATGGAAGTGACGGATCGCTCAGTCACATCACGAATCATTGCACAGCACATTGAGTCTGTAACGCATCATTCAGTGTATGCGTGTACCATTCGACACCGTTTACAGCAGAGTGGTCTGTCCAAGAGACATCCATTGCTTGGTCTCCCCTTGACGCAGAACCACAGATGTCTTTGCCGCCAATGGTGCGATGAAAGAAGGATGTGGGTGGCAGAATGGAATGAAGTTGTCTTTACTAACGAGTCACGCATCTGTCTCCAACACCACAACGGTCGTATTCGAGTCTGGAGACACCGTGGAGAGAGGATGCTGAACACCTGCGTTATGCACCACCACACTGGTCCTGCACCGGGAATTTTGGTATGGGGCTCGGTATTGGATATCACTCTCGTACTCCTCTAGCAAGCATTTCCGGTACTTTAAACAGCCAGCGCTACGTCTCCTAGGTGTTGGTGCCAGTTGTCCTTCCTTACCTTCAGGCCTTGGCCACAGCCATATTTCAACAGGATAATGTGCGACCACACGTGGCACGCATTGTCCAAAGGTTCTCCGACAATCACCAAATTGAATTGCTTCCCTGGCCGGCTCGCTCTCCGGATCTTTCGCCGATAAAAAGCATATGTCCCTGGTTGCTCAATGATTTACCCAGATTACACCCCCAGCTGCCACACCAGATCAACTTTGACAACGTGTGGAAGCTGCTATGTCTGCTGTATCTCAAGAACACATTCAAATTCTCTTTGAATCAATCCCGAGGCGTGTGGCAGAGGTGATCTCCTACAATGGTGGCTACTCTGGCTACTGATTCTGGCAGGAACCACACTTCACAGAAGTCTATAAATTTAATCATTTGATACTTGGTCAACATGTTATCTACAAAATAAAATTTGTTGTGCTATGTCTTGTCTTTCTTGTTGTTGCATTTATGGTGGCCAGTAGTGTATTTGGCTTAGGACTGAGAAAGCGGAGTTAAACATGGATTCAACATGTCAATCTTCCTTTTTATTTACCTATATTACTGGATTAAAACAGTTAACAAGGAAAAAATAAATGTTTAAAGTGTTTTTTTTAGTAATAACAATGCATACATATAATACATTGCTACTAATCTCTTACTGATACTAAACAGTGATCTCAGCAAATTGCATTCGAAATATAAACAGGTAGTACATATGTCTTTCGGTTGAATTTATTTATGTGTTAGTTATTTGCGTTATCATGTATCACCTATATCCTACTTATATTTTAAAAATTATCCATAAAAATAAAAATAAAAAAAATATTAAAAGGAAACAAAAAGCCTTTCTATAGTTTCGATATTAAGATATATTAACAATATAGAAAATGTGTTATAAATGTAGTCAGAGAAATGTACGTATAAAATATAATAATCACATCTCTAGCGCGATAAATTCTCTTTTCAGATATTTTATGAACTGTTTTCAACAGCTGTACTAATTTTTATTACCTTCACATGCATGATTAAGGGATTTAAGCAATTAGCAGAGAGAGAGAGAGAAAGACTGCAATAGATATATCAGCTAAATGCACCTGATTGACCAAAACAGGTTGTAGAATAAGTTCATGTCTTCTCAGGTGAATACATTTTTATTTCAATCGCGTATTTTGTCATTACTATATATCGATTGATAGATAGATAGATTGAATATAGCTCTACTTAAATGACTATTTTAATTTTTAACTGTATTCTTTTGCTGTATCCTTAGTATTAAGTTAGAATAAAAGCACTTTGGTACATTATTAATAATCCTACATGTGTGTGTATGATATATTCAAAATTAAAATCAAATATCTATTTGAAAATCTTTTAAAATGTCCCAATAATTTGATATATTGTGGGTCCCACGAAACTAAAATTCAAATGTTAACAGAGGATTGTAATACATTGAAGAATATTTAATTTTCATTTCAAGGGGAAAAAGTTCTAAGCTATTAAAAGTTAAAATACTTTAAAATGTAATTCAAATTTAATTTAATACAGAGTGTTCTTATTCAGCATATAATTTTATAACAGCTTTTCTTTTTGACCTATAAACAAAAGATTATTTTAAAAGCCTTGTTTTGGACTATTAATTTGCACTTTTCTAGAAAATTATCATATTATTTGTAATATTTTTATTGCTCTTTAATACTCTAGTACATTTTAGCTTTTAACTATAATTGTTAACAAATTTATTTAAGAATTTTTCATCGAGAAATTAAAAAAAAATTACTGAAAAACAGATCTACTGAAGAAATTTGTAACGTGTATTGTACTATTATGTTTGGATGCGTATTTTTGTACTAATAGATGTGAATTATACGTGTTGAATTTAAACTATATAAAGTTGATAATTATATATGATAAAAATTATGCAATATTTTAAATATATTTCTCGAATTATCACGCTTTGCTTAGGAGACATACAGAATACTTTTCCTAAGAATTTTTTTACATATATTTATATATAGGTTACAACACTACTTATGATCTTTTATTTCAATTAAATTAACTTATTACACCTTTTATATACAGATTATTTAAATTTATTACTTAAAATGGATAAAATAAGTTCAAAGAAACAGTTATTTTACGTAGAAAGAACAAAATTTTAATTTCTAGACGCAGAGAATACTGTTGAATTTTAACATGTCACAATATTTATATATGCTTTGCTCACGAAGTAATTTTATCTTCTAGTTCTATTACATCCATTTTAATCTATACTAGTAAGTACTCGTAGTATATTATAGTTTATGATCATATATTAATAACATTGTGTATTTTACATGTAATAATTAAATTTCTCTTAATATTTCTTCCCTTCCCTATGCCTCATTGTATAGGCAAATTACAGGGGAGGGTTGACAAGTCAAAAAACTTTGTTTAAACGTTCAATCTTGGTTCCTAAGGCCAAGAGTTTGCTATTGTACTACTGTGGCTAACATTTCTTACTGTCTTGACTATAGTTATACTTATTTTTAAAACTATTTGGATATATTATTATGGATTATATATATTAGTTTACACACATAATGTTAAATAGCATGTTAATCCTAACTTTTTCTCCTACAAAATTACCATGTTTTCTTTTTTTCTAAATATACATACTGTCCCAAACTTTCGCGTATAACCCCATTTGTGTTGTTCATTTTGTGTGTGTTAAATACAATAAGGATTTTATAAAATAACATTATGTTTCCTTATCAATGCATTTAATGACTGCAACAATATGATAAAAGCCTCTCTCATTGTCAGTAAAATGTCTTCTCATGAAATTGTATTAAATGTATTTGTGTAATTTTGTTACTATAATATAGTTATAATAGTTTCGTACTGAGGTTCAGCTTTAAACACCCTATTTAAACTGGTTTGTTTTAGTGTCAGTTTATTTATACGATTGACTATTGATTTAACGTCCTTGATTGAAGCGGCAGGGATACTATTCATGATGGTCTCGATAATTTTGAGCTTATTTCGAATGACAAAAATAACATTTGTGCTTTCATCCTGCTCTACAGACTTTCAAATCATATTTAACTGGTACTTATAGCTCATTCATTCACATGCAGCAGCCATTGTACGCGGCAGGTCTACAGTAGCACCAAGATTCGAGACCACGACTATTTTGGCTGTTTCGGCCAGGAACTCGTTACCACAGCCATTCGACTATCTTGACCACATTATGTTTATTGAACATTAATGTTAAATTTTTTTAGGAAATTTTATTATTATTATGTAATGAAACAAAGCTAAATGAGAGAACTCATTGCGTTTCGTTTTAATTACTAAATTTGGTTACTCCAAATTTGAAAAAGGTCTATATTTTACTAATTTCTTATTTTATTAAGGGTACGTGTTCTCAAATTATGAGGAAGTATTCAGTGGTTATGTATACAACGCTTACTAAAATAAGTAGTTGCATACATTCGCGCATTTTTTCCGTCACCCATCCGGTATAGTGGTTAGCAACGCTGACTGCTGAGCCTTAGTGCCTTGGTTAGAATCCTGGAGAACGTATGGATGTTTGTCAATGTATAGTGCCTTTGCAGCAAGGGATACTCTAAATAGCCGTCGAGCCGCAAGTCCTCTCATGAGGTTGGTGGAAAGGGAAGAGAGGTGGGAGGCCCTGACCCTTCCCCTTAGGGTGTTCTCCCTCAAAATTGGGGTGGAACCGAGCTAAATCACACTGTCATCTGCCTAGTGTTCAAGTCTACAGTTAACGACATCCGTACATCTAGCCCCATACCATGATGAATTTTGTAGGTCTGGATCTGTCGCAGTAGAGATCAGGTGGCATTAGAAACAATAACGCATTTTTTGCAATGGTAAAGATGTACACAGTGAGAAAAAAAAGTTCCTCATTTATAAACTGCCAATGCGTTTCTTCCCCATTTCTATGTGCAAAATCTTTCAGTTTCAGCTACTTATTGGAGAAATTCATATTTGTAAAAGTCCAAACATTTGTATTGAAAAATATCTTAAAAAGCCCTTTTTAAATCATCAAAACTATGAATATTTTTCGTATAGAAAAAAGTTTGTTCTACGTAGGAAACAGGTGTAATTAAGTAGGTTCGGTAATGCTCGAATCAGGAAAATAGAAGGGGAGGTAAAATGTTAAAAGCAAATCCCTTACTTTTTGGGGAGGGATGATAACGCATGAGGACTCGCTTTATCATGACGAAGGATAATATCATGGAGATTTATAACCCTGGACCTTTTTGAAACCCTTGGGAATCACTAAGTAGAGGTATCTTCTATATAAGCCAGTAACAACCTCCGTACCAAAGGTTACTCGGTTTCGGATCCAAAGGTCCCGGGTTCTGCCCTCCGGATAAGCGCGCCATTTCATTGGTGACCCTGACTTGAGCTAAGAAAATTTCTGAACTGTCATGGCGCCATCTACCCTCTAAAAGAGCAACCAAAGACTCACTTGGCGCAGCAAAAACAAACTCGCCAAACTCACTTGGCGCAGAAAAACAAACTCGTCAGACTCACTTGACGCTGCAAAACTCACTTGAAGCCACTCCTACAATTAACACCAACAACTGCTCACGCAACACGCTCGCATTAACAACAATATCGTTCGTTCGCCTAAACACCAACTCACTGGTAGGGGAGTGTGTAGCGGTATCATCTATATAAGCCAGTAATAACCTCCGTACCAAAGTCGTCATTTTGGTACAGTGATTAAGTTACTCGGTATCGGATCCCAAGGTCCCGGGTTCTGTCCTCTGGATAAGAGCGCCCCTTCAACTATTTACCTGACTAAAAGAAAAAAGTCATGATTTCATGTTTAATTATGTGATATAAGACCTCTTATTGAATTATTCCTTGTGGTTCTAATCTTGACCAAATGCATCATGAATTTGCATTAAGTATTCTTCACTAAGGATAACAGTCTCCTAGGTGGCTTAGAAATAGCGTGTTCGCTTCGTAAGCCCAAGGTTGGCTGGAGTAAGATTTTCTAGATGAGTGAGTGAATGTTAACGTTGCACTGTTTTAACTACACGTGGGCTTTTGGAGACGGTCCGCATAATTTTTAACCATGGTCTATTGACGCAGATGACACCTGAGGTGGCACCCCTTCTCCTAATTACCACACCACACCAACGGGAGGACATTTGAGCTCTCGATAGATTTAACGTGCATCGCTTCCCTACACGGTGAGTCTTTAGTGGTACTAGGATCGAACTCATGACACGCTAGCCATGATCCGATGCCTAGACCACTTGGCTACCACGGTCACATTTTCTAGATGAGAAAATCGTAGGTAGGTGTATCATATGATTAGAAGGCATGTAAAAAATCACTTGAGGATAAGTTTTGCTCTGATACTCTCGGCAAAAATAAATCACGATGGTACTTTGCATCCAGCGAATGCCTGAAATGATTAAATTTAAGAATCACAAAATTGGTAGTGGATGCTGCTATTGGATGGTGTCCCGAATGAAATGGCTCTCACTTTTGGGGACTTCCCGTGTCTCCACAGGCTTTGCTGCCAAAATATAGCTCATTTGAAATAAAATATCCAACTATGAACTAAACAAAACCATCTTGGGAAAAATTCTAATTTTGACGATGTACATATTCAGAAGACCGACACACGAAGCAGAATTTCATAATGTGCTCTTTACTTCACTGTACATAATTCATTTCTTATATTCTGTGTTACAATCCACTCGAAAAGTTTCTCATTTATTCACAGGGAACGGAGAGAAACACATTAGCGACAGCTTGATATTAAGATTAATTGGAAACCAAAGTTCAATGCGGCTATTCTAAAGTATTTCAGTAAATATTAAATACTCAAACTAAATCAGGTTCGATTGAATTTCCCTTGGTTTTTTTTTCGCATAGGGGAAGAAGGGGATCAAATGTTTCTTCTCTAACGAGTGATGGGTATTTTTCCCTTACATGAAACTTCCCCTCATTTCTTAAACTATTTTAAACGTTATGTGCTGTAACTGCGCCCCCTCCATAAATGTGTTCACCATTGTACACTAAGATATTAGCACACACACACATTGTATTTACTAAAACCTGTACATCAAACAAACTTTCAAACGCGCTTTATCTCTTATCCTATTACACCATCTCAAATGTTTCCCCCTAAATATTGGGTGAACCTAATGTCTTGTACAGGGATGTCTTAAGACTCTTCGAGGCCCTGGACTAAGAAGACCTTAAGATTTTTGAGGCATTGAGCCTTTATGCAAAAGTAGGCCTTACCTGAGATTTTTAAAAGTTGACAGTAGCATGCATTGTCAAATAGTCGATCAAACGGTAATTCGAAACGAATAAATGGGCACGACTCGCAATCTTAAAATTCTAGGCACAAACTGGTTCGACCGATGGCGCCTTGTTTATGGCATTAGGCCCTGGCCAAGACATGTACAAAGATCATCACATAATAGTACAGTCCTACCACTTTTGCTAGTTAACACATAGTTTTAAATCCCCTGTTTTTCAGAGAATATCTAGTGTAATACTATTTGACCATTAAAATTATCGGGATCATGATCTCATTAAAACGGAGTTGGAACAGACCGAGGCCCTCACCAAGGGTGAGGCCCTGGGCCCATACCTTAAGACGTCACTGATCTTGTTCTGATTACAGAAAATTCATTAAAAGAAACCATTTATTAAAATATTGTAAATTTTGTATCATTGTATAGGTCAGTTTTAGTAATTTTTTTGTACAACCTAAGGCACGATGCTCAATCAAGAGTGACTCGGGTAAACATTTGAAAGAAAGATATAATTTTTTGACAAAATGGTGTCAGTACAAGTGAAAGAATAATGTGTGCTTTGGTTTCTATAGAAACGAAATCACTCATTATGTTCAACGTAAATTTCAATCTTTTTACAGTAGCATATCTGGAGGTGCAAAATCAATAAGACAATATTAGGGAATGCTTAATGAAATAGCCAACCCTAAAGGTCTTCCTAGAAGTGGCATATCTAGTGTGAGTGAGACAATTAATGAAAGCGTTCGATAATCATTTCAACGGAGCCTTAAATCAACATATGAAGCATCATTTGAACTTCAAGTATTGCAAACAAGTTTGGTAAGAATTCTTCATAAAATGCTTAGGATGAAGGCTTATAAAGGGAAATGTAATACCACTTAGAAATTCTTCGAGTAACCGAAGAGTTATACGTAAGAACTTACTGAAGAAAATGGTGTTTTTCAAAAATTCATAATAATTACCATATATTGAAGGAAAAAATATGTCTGATAATAATAGTTTGAACAGAATAAATATTTATAATCAGGTCAAGACTTTTGTTCACACACTATACTTTATTATCGGAAACATCATGCATTTATAATGTCCTGCGCATCTGCACACTATATTTGCAAGCTAATTCATTGATCACGACATTAAATGTGTGTGCATTAGTTTAACCAGAAATTAGCATCTCAAATGTAAGATAGAACTTTTGCACATGTCCAAAACAAGCGGAAAAAAATGAAATTAATGAAATACTAAAGATGGATAGGATTTTTCTTAGAATATGCCAAGAAAGCTATTGAATAAATAAATTGTATTTCAAATTACAGTGAAAAATCCTTTAACACGAAACTGAGGGAGACTAAAATATTTTTTCGTGTTATAAGAATTTTGTGTTAAAGGAAAAGTTCAACAAAATTGAGTTCATTATACATTTTATTTACATAGATTTGTATATATGTATATATTTAATAAAAATCAAGAATCGAAACAAAAGCGTTCACTAGAACTTAATGGAATTTGATACAAAATTTAGCAATACCAAAATCTAAACAGGTTTTCGTTTCGTTGCTGTTTCTGACCAACGGCTTTAAGAAGTTCAATCTTTATTTTAAGCAAAATATAAGTTTGCTTTCTCCCTGAGCTCTTTCCCATTGTGCTTGCTAAAAAATTAACGTCTCACCGATTTTAACTCACACTGCGATGTATACTCTTCACTAAATTCCAAAGCCAACTGATGATGTTTTTATTTGTCGTTTGTTGGGGTGGTGTTGAAAGTAATTAAGGTAAACAAAATTGGCCCATGTCACAGGCTATTCCGAGAGTATTACAAACCCAAGTTAGCTTCCTTTCTGCGAAATATGTGAAACCTACTCTATATTTCATTTCATACCCCTCTTAAACCTCGCTTGCACGGTTCATGTTTACCGTATCTTATTAATTCCCACAGAAGGAATATCTTTTCGTGTAAAGTAATTTTCGTTTCGTGTTAAGAGAAAAAATGTAAGAAAATGCATATTAGTTTACATGACTGTTGTATTATTTCGTGTTAACTGCTATTTCGTCTACTTTTTCTCGTTAAACGTATTTCACTGTGTATTGTAATAGTATCAATTAAAGCAACATAACACAAAATTATTGTTAATTTTCAAATCAATTGCATTGGAAAGCAATTGTATGCATGTGTTTTTTCTGTCTCTGTTATCTAACTTTCCTTTCAAGTCCGCTGCTTTTCCAAATATGGCAGTGGTAGCCTAGTGATCAAGATAACGGACCCGAGGCCAGCGAGTCATGAGTTCGAACCAGTACAGCTACAGACCAGCTGTGTAGAGAGGGGGTGATGCACTTAAAATCCGACGAGGCTCGACCCCCCCCCCCTGTTGGTGTTTTAGGAGTTATGAGAGTAGAGTACCAACTTTGGTGTCGGCCTCGTCATTTTACCATGGTTTAAAATAACGACGTTCATAGCCAAAAACCGTAAAGTAGCTGAATACTGCAACGTTAATATTCAATTACACTCTCACTCCCCCGTTTTCTCCAAAGAAAGTAAGACCCTTTATGAATTAAAAAAATTTAGACACAAAGCTACAAAGCATTTATAAAACTATAACTGAAAAGCGGGTTGGGTGGCTTAGTTAGTTTGGTTCTGGTCTGGTACACTCAAGTTTGTCCTACCCCGGCCCAAGTCAGTGAATTTTCATTATGCAAAAAAATGACAGTGGCCATTTCGTTGATTATGCGGCATATAAAAGATCATTTGAGTATCTGTTTGGCTTGGGTGCTCTCGAAAATATTAAATTCCTGATACGGCCTCTCACTGTCAGAGCTCAGTTTCTTAACTCTGGCGAAGAAAATTGAATTAAGTCTTCCTTTTCTTCCTACAGCTAATGTACAGTATTTCAATAATAATCACAGTGATGAATTTTTTATCTTCCTAAAAAATTTTTGATGGTGGATCTGGGTTATGTTTTTTCTCAGAAAGAGTCATATTTTAGCTTTAAAAATAAAGCATAATAAAAAAAAAATCTCTCATTCCGGGATTACAACAATTCAAACAAAATATTTTTTATTTGGTTATAGGATAAAAGATTGAAGCTTTTATTTTTGATGACGTTATTCCGCAAGATGATACGTATAAGTTATATCAGTGTAAATTTGTATTTTTTTATTATATCAAATGTATATTTAGTTTTACTTCATTTCACAGTTATTTTTTAAAATCTTTTATTTTCGATAGGCTCGCGCCCCCCTTGTAGGAGTATCACGTTTGAGAAACGCTGGTATAACGATATATTACCATGTACTTTTTTCTTTCAGCTTTTCAGTTATCGAAATGAATACTTCCCCTAATTTTCCTACTGACCATCCATGGCAAGCAACATTTGCAGGAGTCTCGATACACCTTAAACGTAAATATGTGATTTTTGGTATTTAGTTACGTAAAAAAAATATTTAACCCGACTATACAAGCAAAATCAGAAAATAAATTTAATGTAAAATAGATGATTAAATAATGCTACAATATGATATTGTTGAAAGAAAAATTTATTTGTTTTTTCATAACTCACTTACCAATGTCTCATGATTTGTAAGTATTTAAGGCGATATGTGTGGTACCCTAAAAATCATTAAACAGTCGAAAATATTTTTATTGGCTTATTTAATACCCGAAATCTTTATAAATATGCCTGCAAACTTTCAAAGCCTTACCTGCATTTTTCATTAAGTAATGGAGCAATGTTTGATGGTAAACAGCAACTACCACGCCTACATTTTAGATTATTTGCTAGAAAAGAGCCTGATAAAAATGAATTAATTATTTTTCTAATGCTCATCAATGAGATGGACATTATATATGCAGTAATAAATCATTTTAAGAAATAATTGTGCAATTCAGGCAAAAATTCTAGTTTGTAAATTATTTACTGAAGATCAACTGGATTTGGTCAAGATTTAAAAGATGTGCGTGCTTTTTATGATATTATTATGAAAGAAATTAAAATTTCAAAACGGATTCTCCCAAAGCACAAATACTAAATCTCATTTTGATAACTCAGATAATTAAAAATCTTATTCGCAAGAATAGAAAAACTCTCCCATTTTTATGTATTTGTTTTTGGTGATATATATATATATATCCCATGTGTGCGGGATTCAACACTTTTATTATTAAAATATTTCAAGATATTTATTTAAACAAATGCACATATACAGTTCTTAGATTTTGATGTATTTTACCTATAAATTGCTATTTGATTTTGCATTTATTCGTGTACAATATTTAACTTGTGAAAGCTTTTAAAATTAGGGAAATAAAAAACAAAGGTATAAACATCTTTTGTACATGTTGTTTATTAGCATCTGAGCATGGAATTAGCTCTGAAGTGTGTGTATTTTTTTTTTATAATTATTAAGATAAAGTTTTATGAAAATTGATCTTTCATTCGTTTTTTTCTATATATTCATTATGGCAGTATACTGTTTAATTGTTCTACATTTGTGCAATTTTTTACAGTATGTAGTTTTAAATAAGCTAATTAACATTTCATAAACGTTTCAGACTATTCGATGAATATTATATCATACTATCATGGAATGAAAATTTCAAACTCATATTTCTCCATGTTGAATTTTTGTACATATACTGTTATTCAAAACCCTAAGGATTTTTTGATAATTGAAGTATAGGTTTGAAATTTTTATACATGTTTTAAAATGTATGTTTTGTAAAACTATGCATGGAATTAGCTCTAACATGTTTAGTACTTTTTCTAAAAAATTTCAAAATCAAAATTAATGTTTTTTTGGGAATTTTTGGAAGTTTAACTATAAAAAAATTAATAAAAAATTAAAGAGCAGCAGCAGAAAAAAACCCTTTCACGGTTTTATGTAGTATGTTATAAGGTACTTAGAAAAAAATTTTTGAAAGGAAAGAGACATATTTAAGAAAGCCTTAGGGATTTAAAAAATGCTTAAAAGAGCTAAAAAATTTAAATTTCACAAAAATTTTGCAACAAATTAAAAATTTTTTGTATGGGATTATTATTAAATATTAACCTTTATAAAGTACAATTAAAACCAAATGTCAAATATTAAAAATAAAAAAAATTGTGAAGATGGTACCATATTGCCTTAACAAATTTATCAGCTTTATAAGTAATAAAGATAAATAAATTGAGTTTAAAATTATAAAATTATTGGGAAAATATATTTTTTAAAGTAATGCATTTCAAGTTTAATCCAAATTTAGATTTCCAAAAAAAAAAAAAAAAAAAGCAATTTTTTTATATCAGCTAGATTTGGTGATAGCCATTTTGAAGGCTGTTTTAGGTATAACACCAATTTGGGATTATTTTAGTAATTCAAGTTTAGAGTGTAAATCCTTTTGCGTTGGTGATACACACGGTGTGTTCAAAATCTATCCCATAAATATATCACTAGCTCAGTAGAGACTATAGAGAGGCACCACCAGGCACAGAGGAAGGTGATAGCTAAATGCACATGCATGAATTTTTTCCCTTTCGTTCCAGTGTATCAATTGTTTCCAGCAAGCATTCGAGGGAGTTGCTGTTATATGTGTTAGTCGGATATTTTACCGCTTGCCTTACAAATTTTTTTGAAAAAAATTGCAAAAAAATCACGTTTTTTTATTTTATTATTAAATACAAGGAAATGAAACGAAACAAAATATATAGGTTTTAGGTCGAATTTTTAATTTTCTACAGGTGTAAATACATTAAGTTTTAATATTAGTTTACCGTCCCGAGTTATCTCGGGCAAAGGAAAAAAAGTTAAATATTAGTCTTTGCATGATAGTTTTTGAAACAAAGGAGTGTACAAAGTTAAACCTGACATTCTGTACATTGGTAACTGGTCTCTTTTCATACTGGATTACCTCTGGAATCGCTTTTATGGAGCAAGATAACTGTCTTAATGTCGCTACATACGGAAGAATCATTTTCGCTCAGTGGCGTAACGGAAAACATTAGGGCGCCCCCGCAAAGTCGTTTCGGGCCCCAAGCCGGATCGTAAAAAGGATTGCAAAACCATACACACTGGGTGTCAGTCAGACTTTGGGCCCCTTAGAGCCCTGGGTCCCCTCGTGGTGCGGGGCTTAAGTTACGCCACTGCTTCCGCTGTTTACAATGTCCACCTTTTCATAATTATTATCTGAAAAATCATCGTTTTCGCTATCTTTCATCATTATTTTACTTTTTTCCAACGCAACTATCCTTCTTTATACGTTAATAATCCACAAGCCAACTTATACTATACAGCATAGAGAAAACGTGGCCAATCCGGTCAAAAGAACCGTGAAACGAACAAAACCTGATTAACTGCTAATCAAAGCTAAATATTTACTTTCATTACCTCCATGCCGAAGACATGGAGCAAAACAAATCATACTGACAAATTCTGCTTCACCCAAGTTTTTTCGGGATAATAATTAACTGCATTGTATATACGAATCCGAGATAACTCGAGACAATTAGGTAAGCGGTTAATTGTCAAAGGATGACGAACTAAAGATAACTGAGGTATCGTATAAAGATTTTCAAAATCAACAATTTATAAGATTCAGCGTTTGAAACCGATGCTATTGGGTCACACAAATTAAGAAGTGTCTTAAGTCAGTGATCATCAAACTTCGTAGTCTCATGGAACCCTTAAAGCTATAAGGAACTTGCATGGAACCCTTAACACTTTTAGGTGCTTCCTTGGAGCCCTTAAAACTAGATGATGTTTCCATAGATCCCCCCCTCTATAGAAAAAGAACCTTTAACTAATACATCTTAAAATAATATTTAAAGTAGACCAATATGCTATAGGTACTACAGTAAAAACAATTTAAGATAAATACTGTATTTTTTATAAATTTTTTAGCACATCAATGTAATTTGCTCATTTCTATCATTGATTCGTGCTCCATCTATCATCTACCCTTGCCTTATATAGTAACTGGGATATGTGTTTGTATTTTTTGACACAAGTTGTCGAAGTGTAGGTGTATTGAGGCTATCTGCTATCGCATTTCATATTTTGCATTAATTTGTTTCTATATTTTGTTTTTGTTGTGACATACAATGAAAAATAATTTTAACTTAAATACATTGTTCACAAAATGGCATTGAAATGGTTATAACTGAGTGAGAGAAGTTTCTATGCATTCTGTAAATCTGTATCTTAAAATTTAAGAGGTGTTTCTGCTTAAATTTAGGTTTAACAATTGATACAAGGTGAGGGGAAAAAACCTCCTTAGTTTCAAAATTCAGTTACAAACAAACAAAACAAGATACAGAAAAAAATATTTTATTTCTGAACAACAAATACGATTTCATTTTACATTCATTGGTTTAAAAATTATGTCCGCTAAATGGCGTCCTCCTATTGTGACATATTGACGAAGTCTTTCCCGAAAGTTCTTCCGAACATTATCCCTGGTGTTGCTTTCATTTCGTCTGATGAGACCCACATCTACCCTCATGACCATAAATTAAGAATAATTCAGAATCACACAGAAATTGAACTCTAAAATAAGAATTTCACCTGTAGAATTATCACACACATCTTGAAGAAAAATATGCAAATTACAGGAAACAACCAGATGGCACGGATAGTACGTCACAATGACGAGAGTGTAAGAGAGGGGTATATAAGGAATGGTGGCAAAGAAGTAAAATTGTTCACAAGCGCTTTAAAAGCCTTTCAGTGCAATAACCGCATAGTTATGGCACAAATGAAGCATTTGGATGATTTTTTACGTGGTAGAATTATCGGACGACTGGAATGATGGACGTACCCAGCTGGAAGTATCCGAAGAACTTGGAATCACCCAGAGTGTCATTTCCAGGCATTGGAAACGATTCCAAGATGATGGTAATGTGAGTAGATGTTACAGCACAGGTCACCTCCGAGTTACAACGTCGAATGAGGACCGGTATTTGGCAGTTACTGCCAAAAGAAACAGACGGAGCACAGCATCAGACCTATTCGTCAGCTCTCTTCAGCTACCGGTACGACAGTTTCAAGGCAGACCGTGTACAGACGCTTAGGGCACATTGGTCTATATGCTCGTAGGCCTGTCAGATGTGTTCCCCTTACCGCAACTCACTGTCGCTGCGATTAACCTGGAGTAGAGAGCATGCATTGTGGACACCACAACAGTGGTTTGTGTGATGTTTTCCGACGAGTCCAGGTTTAGTTTGCAGTCTGATTCTCGCCGGACTTTCATATGGAGAGTGCCAGGTACCCGTTACCACCAAGAGAACACCATTAACGACACCGTTACGTGGTGCAGGATGGCTCGTTTGGGAGGAATTATTCTTGGTTCCAGAACTGACCTGCATGTTCAGAGTGTAACGATGACAGGCCACATTATCGGATGTCATTGTGGAACAACATGTACGTTTGTTTCGGGGCGCCATGGGTGCTGAATTTCTGTTTATGGATGACAACGCCGTCCTCACCGTGCAAAATTGTAGACGAATGCCTTCAATCGAGGATATCACCCGTATGGATTGACCAGCATACTCACCGGACTTGAATCCAATAGAGCATGTGTGGGATATGCTTGACCGACGAATTGCAGCCCGTCAACCACCTCCCATCTGTCTACCGGAACTTCGGAGGGCATTGCTTGATGAGTGGTGTAATATTCCCCAAGATCAGATTCATAATTTGATACTCAGCATGCGTAGGCGTTGTAAGGCCTGTATTGTATCGCCCGGGAGACATAATCAGTATTAACCATCATACTAACCTTGTTATACTGTTTTTTGTAAATAGGTTCTTTTTTGAAATTTGCTCCAGGGAGTAAAAATCGCAATTTTTATTAATTATGTCAAACATATAGCATCTTTTTTGCTCTTTACCTTTTGTTTAATAAATAGACTTTAAAAATAAATAAAATTTGTTTTGCTTCTGTCTCTTTCTTTTCCTGAACTTCATTAGCCTTAATTTATGGACATGGGTGTATTTATCAGACACTGTGAATAAACAAAATTTTCTCTACTAGGCAGCAGAAAACCCTCACGTGTACACACAACTTCCTGCAACTCTGCAAGCACTAAAGGAGGCAATCACCCAGACAGTGGCTGCCATTCCTCTGGAAATTACTTAATCAATGTGTCAACATTGGAGGACGCCATTTAGCGGACAAAATTTTTAAAACCAGTTAATGTAAAATGGCATCGTATTTGTTGTTTACAAATAACATACTTTTTTTTCGTATCTTGTTCTGTTTGTTTGTAACTGCCTTTTGAAACTGGAGAGGATTTTTTTGTCTCACCCTGTATGTTGGAACTCTAGGGTTCCATGGAACACAGTTTGAAGGTCAAAGGTTGCAAAAGGGACCGCACTTTGGTAGAGAGTGACCAGCGTTCTGAGACGCTACAAACCACTCGAAATACATCTGTAGTTGAAAAGGAGGGCAATCTGCTAATGAAAGATGGTTGATTCACCGTGCGAGAGACTCCCGAATACATTAAGATCAGTACAGGTTATCACATGCAATTTTGTGTCATCATGCACAGAGTGGTTGCGAAGCTTGTTTCCAATCTTCTGTCAGTGAAACAGAAATAAATTCACCTCACAACTACACAGGATCTACTGGATACTATCAAAGCTGTGAACCTGGCTCCTTGCGACTTCTGGTTGCTAGCGAAAATGTAAACGCAATTGAAATAATCACGTTTTCAGAGTAGAAATGACGAAAAGGCAAAACACGACGGCGGAGTTGAACACTATTCCAAAAGAAACCTTATTAGAAGTGTTTTCTGTTGTGGAAGAAATGCTGAGCTAAGTGTGTGAAGGCGTAGGAGGCCTACTTTGAATTTGATTAGAATACCGATCCCCCAAAGTAAATAAGGTGTTTTTTCTCGACAAAAGTCAGATATACTTTTTGAATAGACGTTGTGTATTCTTTCGGGTCAAAACTTCGTATTACCAGCTATCGATGATTGCTAATTTTGGGCAAGTTTGAATTATACTTCATTGTAATTTTGCAAATATTACTATTTTGACAAAAGCAAAAGTTCCTCACTGATCATATTCATCCCATTTTCTCTTATCATTACCATTCTTGAAATGTGTCGAGTAGGCGTGTCAAACTCAAACTATATTATGACCACATGGTCTATTTTACTATAAGCTGGGGGCCGCATGTTTTTAATCTTCAAAAGATCAATAAAATACGATTTTTATAATGTATTATGCATTTACTAGACTCAATATATTGTATATTATACATATGTAATCGTTTTATATTTCATGTTATTTTTTTTAAACTTAAACTATAAATATTTTATATTCTTTACAAAAAATATTGTAAGAAATTCAATTTAACATTAATTTTTCGAAGATATTTGGTCTCTTTTTTTTCACAAAGCAAGTCATCAAGATTTGATTTAAAATATTAAGCTGAAATTTTTTTTTTAAATTGTGGATAATTGTTGATTGGTTAATCTTAACTTTTCTGAATTTTTGCTAATTTTCATGAAATAAAATAATTGTTGGCATAAATGCTTCCAAATATTACCATTATTCGCAAAAGAAACGTTAAATTTTAGGAAACCGATGTACTTAGAAATATGTATAAAAATCTAGAATTTCATAGATCTTTGCTTCAACAAATAATCACTTTAGATTTCAAATGACTTCATTTATAAGCTTTCATGAACAATTTCAATATCGATAGATAGAGGTCAGGTAAAAGGGCAAAATTGTAATTTACAGCTTTTAAAATCAGGAAATCTTCGATCAATAATTTCGTTTCTAACAATTTAATTTAATGGGCATATTCAGTAAATTTTTATTTATGAGATTTAATCAATATATATTGATAACTTTCAAGTAAGACAAGTTTCTTTTCCTATTTATTTTCGCTAAAGTAATATAATTTTTAATAGTATCAATAGATAGAGTTGTAAAAACATGATATTCGCCTGGAAGCTTGATTAAGATGTTACTTGTAATATCAATTGAGGAAGCCTTTACCTTTACCCGTTGTCCATTTTTAATGCAGCACATTCATAATTTTTGTTTCGCACATATTTGTTATTTCGTCGAAAAATTTGAAGAATCATTTTATCACTTTATGATTTGAAAGCCATTGAACTTCCGTATAATATGGTAAATCGATTTTTTCACTTTCTATATCTTTTAGATATGAAGCAAATTGACGCTGATTACGTCTACGTTGATCAATATAAATTACAGTTTTGATCACTATTTTTAAAACATATCCTATATTTAAAATGTTGGAGCATAGTACCTTCTGGTGAATATAACAATGAAATTGTTCAAAATTATTATTACTATGCTGTTTGTATGCTGCTGTATGTCGTTTGAAAGATGTTCATTAATTTGTTTTATATATCATGATTTACTGAGATGTAAAACTTAATTGATGCAAGCTCCGTAACCATTTATATAATATGAATCTTCATTTTTAAATAAAGTGCGAATGGACTTTTGATGCTGTAGTTTTTTATGTAATACAATATAAGTACAAAATATATATTGTAATTTTATGGAAATCACTCTTAATCCAAGTTTCAGGACAATTTTCATCAAAAGTACTTGAGTTGCCTTGATATATCAAAAAAGTGAGCTTTTTTTATTCATAGTTGTAAAAGATTCCCTTATGAAGATTATATTTTCTCTCCTGCAACAGATGAGCTCCATTCACTTGCAAATGTATCTATGACATATCAAGAGTATGCTCCTAAGAAATTAACGATGGAAGCCAAATTCATGATGTAAATATACTTTTGAACATTTTATAAATTTCTAAATTTTATATCAAACGAAAAATAACTTATTCAGAAGTTATTTCTATATTTATATTAATATTCTTGAGATGAAGAGCAATTCAATAAAATAATTTACAGGCTATAGTAAAAAATCTTTTCATGCAAATGTTTTGAATTAATTTTTAAAAAAAAGATTTTCTTACTATCTGTTGTATCTCCCCCCCCCCCATTACACGGTAGATGGCCCCACGTTGGGCGCCAGAATATTAGAACACTAGTAGGGTAATTAGTTTGGATTAGTCCAGTGAGTACCCAAAGATGCTCTTTGTAATTTTTTATTCAGCGCAGCTGACAACGCACAACAGAAGACAACAAAGAAGTAAATATATGTTTACAGTGAAAAACAAAGAGACGCGCCATCTACCGTGTAATGGGGGAGATACAACACTATCATTAAATTAAATTTCGGGATTTTGATAGTATGCAATTTCTAATGGGATCTTTATTTTGCATTCTTAAAGGGAGAAAAAGCACATAAATTTTAATTAAGTTATCTATAGAAAAATAACATGTATTGTGTTAATCATTTTATACTGTTTTTTTATTTTAGGAATATTTTTTCCAGAATTGGAAAAAAATGCAGCATGTTTCATAGAATTTAAAAGTTTTAATCTAAAATTAATTTACTTGGTTTTAAAAACACTACTTTCAAAACAGAGGATAAGTGATTCATCTACGAGAATCACCTTATTTATAATATTACTAAAAATATTACTTAAAAAATTTCGAAAAATAAATATTTAACAAAAAAGATAGCTAGCTGATATAAATAATCAGCATAATTAAGATAATAATATAAATATTTTTATTTTAATTATGCATTTTATAATAATAGATGAATAATTAAAACTTAAGATTTCAGAGAAAGATAAGTAGAAAACTTTACGTTTGATAAAACTTTTGTGTATATGAATTCAAAGTAGTAGATCGGAACTTTAACTTTTTACGATAAATTTACATATAAATTCTAAACTTCCATCAGAAAACTGGACTTCCAAGTTTCTTTTATCTATAATTCGATTATTCAGCGAAGCGGTATGCACAAAGTTTAATCCTAAAAAATATTATAAAACTCTCCAAATATGTATATGAAAATTCTCCAGAATTTGTATATGACTCAAGCAAATAATATTTATTTTTGAAGTAATAAAATCGCTCGTTTTAACGTACTCCAATAATAAACCAGAAGATTGTTTTATTTACTTTGTTATTTAAGAGTAAACAACAAAATTACATCTTCTTTATTTCGCCATTATATGAATTGAACTCAGTGGCGTAACAGCTCATGGTGGCTGTTGCCTACTGTGCCTATCTCAGTTTACGTTACCTTGGGCGCTGGGGTGCATGTGCAAATGTTTCGGTTAAGTGGTTAGTCTTACTCGAAACTCCCAGTTATCAGTTCCGAAGTAAGCTTGTCACTTATCGACCCATTGAAGGGATGAAAGGCTGAGTCAACCTTGCCCAGTCCGGGATTTGAACAAACGGACCTGTGGCGTGTAAGCGATATCCAATCAGCCAATAGGCCATCGTTATATGAGTAGTATTTAATATATTTTGTGTATAACTTCTAAATAACTCGTCTTTTGTTTCAGATTTATCATTTCCATTTTCTTGATATTCACTGCAATAGGAACTACTATTACTCTTTACGAAAGTTGCAACAAACCATACAAAAAGCGTCGCTCGAGTGATGGAGAGATCAAAGTAAAGAAACATAACCATTCTCACAGAGGGAAGACTTCAAATGAAAATTCTGAAGGTAAAATAAACTCTTCTGAAAGAACAATTCAAAAATTTTAAGGGGACAGAGTGATATTATATCGAATTATTTCTATAGCTAAATTAATGAGGGGGAAGTTTTGAAATTCACGAAATACCTCTGTACCTTTAGTCATGTAGCATATTGTAAAGAGTTATTCCTGTGTGTTAATATTTTTTTTTTTTTTTTTTTATTCTTTGTGTAAAGATTTCAACCTCGTTTCCTAAGTATTTTTAACACGCTTTATAATTTCACTTGCATGTAACGGAATCTTGGAACTCGATTTTCACCCACTTAAAAAGGTCAGATTAATTCGAAATTTTGCACACTTGTCAAGGCCCGATGACAGTACAATAATTTCATAATTTCATTCCATTGTCTCATCTGGATCGTCAGGAATCACGATAATCAGATTTGGCGACAATTAAATATATCACTTCCAGATTTGGCAACTTATTGCACATACATTTTCAGATTTCACTATTCATATTTTCAGATTTGGCGACTATTCCATATAACATTCCAGATTTAGCGACTAAAAGAAAAAGGTTTAACCCTACAGCGAGTGTTTTTAATTAATACACTTGTGGTTTATAAAAATTAAACTAACAAAAAAAAGTGTTCTGTATGCGAGAAAGTGGAGAGTGGGTGTGGTTATCGATTCGTACTATAATATAACATTTTTCTGAAAATAAAAATAAAAAACAGCTCGTGATGTGAAAAAAAAATAATTTAAGCTCTAACTGCTAAATATATTTTTTTATTATAAATATTCTTATTTGAACAAAAAAAAAATAAGATCGAAATTTACTGATGTGCTTTATACGCCGGGTATAAAAATAAAAGGTTTGAAAATAAAAACAGAGATGAGCATAAAAAAATTAGACTTCTATTTTTCTCGAAATATTGTTAATTAAATTACTTCTGAACATTATTTCAGAACTTAAACGGTAGTAGCTCTAGGAGTATACTATTTCCTGAAAATATTTGAAAAAAACCTCCAATAAATGACTTCAAATCATAAGAGCATTGCACATGTATATCTCAGGTTTCTTAGTAAAAAAGGGGGTACGATTTATACTGCGAATATACCTTAAAATTAGAAAATGCAGTTTGAAAGTATAGGTGCGCGGTTGTACACCGGTTCCCGTTATACGCTGGATCTTACGGTATATTATTTTAATATGCATTTTTGATTGTTTTTTTTTTCTTTACGAAAGCTAAAACCATTTTATATATTTCATATGGCTATTTACTTCAATTAATGCTAATTGTGTCATTTCTGTTGCAGTCTTAGATTTTAAGGTTACACAGTACCCTTTTTCAAAACACTAAAAAATAGTTTATGTTTTATATTCAGATTATATTGTTAAGTTTATTCTCTGAAAGTAAAAGACAGTTTGACCAACCATTATCTTACAATTTTAAAAAAATTAAGAATTTTTGAAATTTTATAGAAAATTTTAAAAAAGGCTCAATTTTTAAAATTTTAATATCATTTTTAGTGATTTATGTTTTTTTTTAGATTATTGTGAACAAAAGTTAGTTTGGATTTGGAATTGATATCTAATAATTATTTTTCTAGCTAAACATGGGGAAAATGCGAATTATTTTTTAAATATTAACTTTAGCATTTTTTAAAAAATGACTAGAGATCTCAGACCTTAATGCATATTATATTTTATAGAACGTACGCTTAGGAGTATATACAAAAAATTTCAAGACTTAATCAGGAACAGAAAAAAAACTTTGTTATTAGTAAACATTTAAAACTTAAAAACTGAAAGTCTGAGAAAAACACATTAAAAGTTTGTAAAGTTATAAAGGAAAATCTAATAATGCCTGTAAAGCAGTAATTTTTAAAAAATGTTATTTTCCCATTTAAGTTCTACATTTAAACACCACTTTAATTAAATAAAACAAAACATTTTTTTTAATTTAAAAAAAATATATTTTTGCATATTATTAATAGCAACAACAAGTTATGCAGCCAAATCATAACTCAATATTTCCGCAAAAGTTTTGAAACATAAAGTATTTATGTACAAAATAATAATGATACTAAATTAAGCTAAAAGTTACCAGGTTTGCACATAAAATTTAATTTTTTCCAGTTTTAAATCGAGGCAGTTTAGCACGTTAGAATCTTTACTGCACGACTTTTAAATACTATAATAAAGCTCTACAATATGTTTACTATAATGTAGTTTTTTGGTACATTATGGTTTGGTTCAACATTCAGTTTTATCCGCAAATACTTGAACTCAGAATTCTTGTATATTTTTAAGTCTAATTTCAGTATCAGCAGAAGGCTGACTTTTAGCCACATCATATTCAGTAGTATTCCGTCTCTTCGAAATATTGTTTCTCATAAACACCTGGAGAACGCTTTGGTCATGGCATTTTCTTAACAGGAAAAATTAAAGATAAAGCTTCTAAGTTATATAAAAACTATTTTTTGAAATAAAAATTGGTCTTGAAATCAATTTTAATTAAATAACTCAAAATATAACCAAGCAGAAATGATTTTAGTAATGAAAATTGAAATTAATAATCCTTTCACATTGAAAGATTTGATTGGGTTCAACAATAGTTTTAATTAATTCAATTTTAAGAGAGGAAAATTCCTTAAAATGAAGCCGAAACCTAAGCTCAGAAAACGTCAAATATCTTAAAAACTAATTTGTTATCAGGTCTGAAATTTGGTGGCAAGCTTCTCAAAGATATAAACTACAAAAAAGACAAAAAAATCGGTATTTTTTAAATTTGCAGGGTACTGTGTAGTCTTAATATATATATATATATATATATATTTTGCTCTCCCTCTCTCGAATTTTTTATGATAATTTCACTAGAATTAGGCCTTATTTTATCCGTTTCAGATAATTCCTGTCAGTGTAAGGCTGTTTTATATTTAATTATGTTTATGATTATTTTATGGAGTATAAGTTTCCATACATATTATTGTGGTTTATAGCAGTGTATGTTATTTACTTAAGAAATTAAACGCAATTTAAAACAAATAATCAATCACAGATCTAACCTACAATTACTGAAAAAAAAATTGCATGTTTTTCTTTTCCAATTTGATTCAACTACATCGAAAATAAGGGGGGGGGGATGGAATTACAAACATAAACTTTGTATGTATAAAGCTAAAACTAAAATTTAAACATTAAAAGAATTTTTTTTCATTAATTATTCAGAAAATAATTTAATTTCAATACAAGGAACTAATGAAAACAAATAGTTCTAAATAAGTATAATAATAAAAAAGACAAATTATGATATAAAAAAAGTACATGAAAGATAATTTCCCTTGTAAAAAAAGTAGACGTGGCGTCATTTCGTTCCAATGTTTCTTTTGAAATGTCAAACGGATTTCGAGCTAATCTAATTGAGATGCACCTTATCGTCACTTATAGTTTCAACGTACAAATTCGGATATCATATTTTTTCATTTTTGTGCTACACTACCCACTTGCACATATAGAAACTTTTGATTTTAATATAGATTTGTGATTCAATTCATGTTGTTGGCATGAGCTGTTAATTTGTGATGTTTTTGTTTTATAGTGTGGCTTAAAAATTGTAAGGCTTTCTTCAATTGCTTTTGCATTTACACTAATGGAAGAAGAATATTTAGAACTGATTATAATGAAGAAGACTTTTTGTGGATACATGGAATTAAATTCTGTGGAACCATTCTAACCATTATAATTCATGTCAACATGGCTTATATGATGTCTTTACGTAAGTACATATTTCATATGAAACAAATACATTTCTTGCAGGCCTTTGTGGTTATTAGTTACAGTACTGTTTATTTAAAAAATTAATAAGGTCACTTATAAATATTTATATGCAATGAGGAGTCTTTACATTACGACCGCTAATTTACTTTAATATTAGCCCCTTTCACCCTCAAAACCATCAACATCCGGTGAGTTCAGGAGCTGGCTCTCCCCAACTGCTCTAGCCAATACCGCATATTGCAAGGTGGTAATGTAAAAACAAATTAATTTTCTAAATAAAACTACAAATGTTCGACTGAATTCTTTTTAGGTGAATTCGGACTCCAAAACTAGAATGTTCCTCGAACCACTCTCTAAAGATTCGACCCTTTACCCGGGGATGTATTACCTGGTTGCAAACACCATCGCCCAACGGGTACACTGTTGCCTCTAAGAGGTCCACCTAGCATTTAATGATGTGCAAATAGTGCACAGAGGTCAGTGATTATTCTATGGAGATGATGGATTTTGCTGTATTCTACAAAAAGATTGGATACACCATAATACCGCTACCACCAACTGTGTTCCAAAGTGCTAGGACGTCTTTCGTAAATCAGCATATTTGCATTCTCTAATTAATGTGATTGACCAGAAGCCCATGATTAATTGCACCAGGCAACTTTTTTTCTATCGTTTAATGCTCCAATACCGACATTTCTTTGCCCTTTGCGACCGCTGTTGACAGTGACATGTTAGCAACAGTTACGAGGCCAATGCATAGTACAATGCCTTGTTTTTATTTTTTATTTATTTTGTTGAAACACACTGACAGAGATTGAGTAACCACAGTTGTAGCTGCTGATCATGTTATCTCTTGTACTCCTTCGGTCATGTCGAACGATGTAGAAATTATGTTCATTCTCTTAGCTTATATGGTAAGAGCAATATCAGCTGAAATATAAATGCTTTATTTTAGACAGATATGAGTTTTTCACATAAATAGGCATCAATCTGTTGGAGATCGTTTGCTAAGTAAAGAGTGGTCACAATAATGGTGACTCTTCCGCGTGTATATATTTTTCCGGAAGTTACAATCACGTTAGCACTAACATGAATGCGTGTGTGATACTGAACTTCAACGATTTTCTTAAACCAACAGTTATAAATTGCGATTCTGTCTGATTCCCTCCTTAATAAGTATAAATCGTATTTCTTCTTCAAATATGCTCAATATGGAATATTTGCAAAAACTGAAGTAATTTAAATATACATAACTATAGCTCCACAAAATGTAGGGTAAATGCTTGTTGTATAAGGTTCAACTACGGTGAAGAGACAGTAGCTCAAATTTTTATAGAGAGTTTTTCTGCTTCCATGATATACCTTATTATACAGTTTGAAGCTCTATAGCAGGCAGCATCGTTTATTTTTCTCCTCAAAGCTATTTTAGCTCTTTATCTTCTACGGACTGTTGCAAATGTCGAAACAGTTAATCAATTATTTTCCATATGAAAAAAAATTAATGTCTGAACAGCCTTAGAAAAACAAAATGTTCTTAGTATTTAGGGCTCCGGTTATATGTCAAGAATGACAATTAAAAATCTCAATTAATTAAAAATTGTCACTTAAGAAATAGTCCAGGCATAGTCCACTTCAAAACTTAGATACACTGTTGGATTTATTGAACAGTAATCATATTCATTTCATACGACAGCATTTAATGAGACTAGATTTTTAAAATGTATTTTTGAAATTGGAATTTATCTTGAGGTATTATTTTATTATTTCGAATACAACGAATTTCGAAATAATACTTCATTCACAGTTCGTTTTCTTTTTCACGAATGGTAATATATTTGAGTAAAATTTTAAATAATACTTGTAAATTATATTTCGATTCTCTTCAGTAGTACTAACATGTGTTATACTGATCTGAATAAATGTTTGAAATTTTCTTTTGAGTATATCTTCATATTATTATATGCGTATTGTGGCATATATGTCGACGAAATTTTTTATTTATGTAATAAAAATGTAATTCTTTCTAGGGGATTTCAGTGGATTGAAACCATGGTTCAATTATAGATTCATGGCTTTTCTATTAAATGGATCACCCCTGAATAGCTTTTTTTTCATGCTGAGGTATTCAAAATATTTCGATTTCAAATTTCTGAAATATCTTTTATTTAGTGATTATTTTATATATTGTACATAAATATTTTACTAAGTATTAAAAAATGACAAAGCTTTTATGTATTTCTTTTCTTTCTTTTGATTTTTGCTTTTATAAGAAAATTTATATTTCTTAGCGTTTTTAATATAAATTTTGTTTTAAAGGTGAAATACCTTCTTTCTCTATTATTCATTTATTGCAAATATTCTCCTTCTCTTTTTCAAAGAATAAGAGACATTTATGTATTGAAGCTACCAAATTCGTGATTGAATTTTAAGTAACAAATTCTTTTCATGCTATGAAAAAGATTTTATACTTTATATTAAACTTAAGCAAATGAATTTCATAATTTGTCAAACCATTTTTTCTTATTTCTTCAAATTCAAATAGAACACTTATTTTAACTAAGATTAAAATCCAAAAATTTATCAATTCACTGATTCGATGAAATTTCTGTAAAAAAAACTGTATGCCATTTGAACAATATTGATTTATAAGTATAAAATAGAATAAAACATCCAGATTGAAGGAAAATTTAAAAAATATTGAATTATTTTCAAGTAATTAATGAAAATAACTCAGATTGCTTTTGTATAAAACTTTAAAGGTATTTTATAAATATAACATGCTATATTCACTGATGAAACTTACAATCCCAACACTCTAAGAAGTTGTACAAGATAAACGAAATTCGGTAGGCAAATTCATACATAACTTTGATTGAAATTCCATGCTAGGCATGCTCTAGTAACGCCACTACAAGCACACGAATCAGTTTTACTTTAAATACACGAGGAAAAGTTCGTTACAGTTATTTTTCCTTGAGATTCGACGCATTAGGTTCATACTAGTTAAGAATGCCTTTAAAAAGGTGAAGAAACCCTCAGTGGCGTAACGAAGAATATTAGCCCCCCCCCCTGCAAAGTCTTGGGTTCCAAGCCGCACTTGGCGTTAGTCTGGCTTTGCCCCCCCCTCGATGCGGGGATTGCTGGGGTGTACGTTACGCCACTGAAGAAACCATTATTATAGCTCATTCACTTTGAACAAGTTAGTACAATAGGTCTAAGAAAAGGGGAATTTTTTACCACGATATTGCACAAATACTTGATAGAGATGTCTCCACTGTGCATGATTGTTGGTATTAGTAAGTGTGTACATAAATCAGATATTGCCTCAAAAATACAGAATTCCAAAGGGCCTCATGGTCCAAGTAAAGACTGCCGTGTTTGACAAATGGCTATGGCGCATGGTACTGCGTCTGCTGCAGAAGTTTGAGTTGCAATTGGCAGCATAGTGACACAACGAACTGTTACAAATAAATTACTTTAAGGACAGATCAAATCCAAGTGCCGTGTAACGTGCATTCCGCTGACTCCAAACCACTGCTGTCTGAGTGTCAGTGGTGCCAAGATAAAGCTAACTGAAGGACTGAGTGAAGGTCTGTTATGGTTTTCGATGAAATCTGGTTCTACCCTGGTGCCAGTGATGACCATATGTTGACCAGAAGAAAACCAGATGAGCGCCTACAACCAACCCATCTGCAGCCTAAACACACTAAACCTGAACTGCAATAAGGAGATATAGCCTGTGTAGAAATTTTCTATGAAAATAGAACTCTCAGAGTTTTTCTACGCAATCTAACTTGTTCTTCAGTCTGGTGATACAACTTGCTGCGTTGCTCTTTAGGTACAATATTCAAGGAGGTGTTTTTGAGCAGAAGAATGACAACCCTCATTCCATTGTTTAACCCAACACCGAGTTGACGTATTGCCTTGGTCACCTAGATCACCAGATACTTCTCCATTTGGACACAAATGGGACATTCTTCGATGGAGACTCCAGGGTCATCCGCAACCAAAATTAAGAGCACTTATATGGTCCGTAAAAGTGCAACAAGCTTGTAATGTCATCCCACAAACTTATCCCCGGTACCTGTACAATACATTACATGTGTGTTTGCACATTCAAACTTCTTGCGAATTACACCGGTTATTAAAGTATCATAATTTCACATTTGAAATAGCTTTTCTGGCGCTTATATTAAAATATGATCTTGAAACTTTAAAAAACTTAATGGTGCGAAGACAAATGTATTGCTGAAGTTTCATTAGTTTATGATAAATTTTCTTCGTTTTGGTTTTTTGCACCAGCGTATATTTCATCAGAAACGAAAGAGACATTTGTTATTTCAAAGAGAGTAATGCAATATTATTTTCAAGTGTGTGTAAATTTGTTATAATGAACTAATACTATAATTATTTTATTTTCAGTGGATTCTTAAATGGATATTTTATTTCTCGTTATCATTTCCAGAATGGAGCGATACCTTGGCTTTCCTACTACTGGAAGAAATTTGAAAGGTATATATATATTATAATAAAATAAATATAGACGTAGTGAATATCATTAAGAACAAGGAATGTAAAGATAATGGAACTGGTAACCAAGAACAACATCCCTAAATGTAAGTAAATAGATAAACAAAAGTCAATTCACCAAAATGGAAAACTGTTGTGTTTTCTCGAGCTGTCACCGATTTAGGATGGTGAAGTATATTTAAGTTAGCTTTATAGGGTCCCAACCTCTTCCCCTTCAGCAGAACATTTATTCGTAATTGTACAAGAAAAAGAAGCCAAATATCAAATAGAAGAAGCCCAGATGTAGAAGAATCCTAATTTGAAAAAAAATGACATCAGTATAACAATAGTACGCGTAAGCGTTCATTACTCTGAAAACAATTAATCTAATAGGAATGACTATTGTAAAATTGTTCAAGGCGTCAAAATGATACACGCAATAATCCAACGTAAATTCCATAAAATTGTAGAAAATTGAATTAGGTCTATTAATAGCACGTGTAAGCTTCCATTACTACAACAATCAATTAATCTAATAGGAATGACTGTTGTTAGATAATTCGTAGGTACAAAATAATACACATAAAATCCAACAAAAACTCCATAATTTACCAAAAAATATTTTTTCGCCTTTAAGAAAATATCCTGATGTTAAAGCTTTCGTGTGTTAAAGGGAATATTTATCATACAAGTCATTAGCTAATATAGAAGTAAAGAGGATAAAAACTATAATCGGTAAATTTATTTTACGTTTATCAATGCTAGTTTTCTTTTTTCATGTACATGTAATCAACTAGAAATGAAACCTAAATAATCCCTTTGGTTTGAACATTGTTACCTGAATTTACACAGAGTGTTGTCTGAATTATAACGATAATTCCAAAATATATTCATTATTTTTTAAATTTTTACACGAGGCGATACAGATTAAAAGATATAGATATTTTTTTCTAGGTCTGAAAAAAAATGAAAGCGAAAAGAAAGTTATTTTTAGGATAAATATTAATTTTTAAATCAGTCAAAGATCAAAATCTAAAAGTAAACGGATCCTAAATGTTGTCTTTATGTAATATTAAGAATCAGATGCATTTTTCTTCAAAGTAGTAAGCTGCCTGTTTTATCTCTTTTAGTACAACGCTGAATTAGTTATAAAGGTTTGATATAAAAAAAAATATGTTTTTTGTTTTAAGATTGAAAAATCTTTTTAATTTACAACTTATTTCACTTATGACCATACAAAGTAAATAAAAAATAATAGTAAGAATAGAAAGACATTTGCATTGCTTAAGTCAAAAAGTACTCGAAGTAGACGTAGTCCGAGCAATTTTTGATGTAACGTATATATTTTTAGGTTTTTTTTTAAAATTTACATTTATATTTACACTTAAAAACGCACATGACCATTTCATGCTGTTTGTATACTTTTAAACCGCATACAGTACAAATATATTCGTTTGATATTCATTCTGAGGAAAAAAATGAAAAACAATTTTTGATTTATACCAGGGGTGGCCAATTTTTTTAGAAAAAGGGCCACTTTCAGATAAAAAATAATTATGCGTGCCCCTTCCAAATTTTCGAACAAATGGAAAGGAGAAAAAATGTTACTTTTAGGCTTATTAAGTAATTTTTAGGCAAAGCTCACTTTTAATGCAAGTCTTATTCGTAGAAATTTAAAAATAGTATAATACGTATATAATAGTATAACAGATTTTATTGTTATCAGTTCAGTTAATTTTGAACGATATTTTGATTTTGTGTTATGTTCCTAATAGAAAACATCTGTTCAGAAATAATGTATGCTTATTCTTCTCTACAACAATATCTAAAAGCTAAATCGCGTAAATTTGCAAAATTGCTTGTTAGCACGAATTTCAAAAATTCATTATAATTCCGTATATTTGGGATTCAGTTTAGTATGGTGCTGTAGACTGTGATTTCGATTTGGATTTCACGCGGGTGACAGTTAACATTTTGCAAATAAATTGAAAACGGATTTGTGAAAAGATCTGCTTTTTTTCATCATCTAGAAAATCATCAAACCTAGCACTGAAAAAATCCTGCAAATATCGATACTAAATTTTTAAATCTATCCAAGCTCGGAGCATTAATAACTTTGGTAGATTGATGATACATTGTTGTGAAATGTTAAATTTTCCCTCCAAAATCTTAAGGAGAAAAAAGTAAACGTTTATCCACAAAAGGAGGTATACAATAAACTTGGATGGAAAAATACAAACTTTTCTTTATAATCTTAAATTTAAATTATGATATTTTAATGCCCCATAAAATCGGTAAGAAATGCTAAATCAAAGAGCCAATCTTCATTCTAGAATAGCAAGTACTCACTGAGCAGTTCAGTGCTTGTTCAGTGCTTTCTTCCAGATATTTTAAAATACGCTTCCTCAAATTCCAAAATTTCACGAGTGAAAAAAGCTTTGGAAAATCAACTTCCACAACAATGCCGGTTAAATTCTCTAGACAATAAATTTCTGTTGAAATTCATTTAAATGTATTTAAAATAAATTTTTATGGGATTTTTTTTGTCTAAAACAACCACATTTCAATAAAATTGTAATAAAAAATGTTATTTCTTATTATTTTTTCAAATTTTTAAAACTTTTTATTAAGTCTTCGTGTGGCGTTGTTACAACTCCACCGTGCCACACTGTGGCACGTGTGCCGCGGGTTGGCCACTCCTGATTTATAATGTTTTTAACGCGCTCTATAAATATACTAAATAATTAAATTAATTATCATAAAAAATGTACAAACAACAATGAAATACACTAAGCAAAGATATAAATCAGAGGTTCTCAAACTTTTTTGTCTCATAGACCCCTTGATATGTTTTTTGGTTTGGAGTAGACCTCCTGCTTAACTAATGTTGAATTTTTGCAAATTTATCAACTTAAATGCCTTTTTGACACCTGGTACTACTACTTTAAATGAATTAAATTTCCAGCTTTAATGAAGTATAGTGATTAAAATTTAAAAAGCACAAATTAATTAAATTAATTAAAAGTTAATTAATACATAAAATAACTTAAATAAAATAAATAAACGAATGATTTTAAAGGGAGGGATGCGTTTCGCACTACAATAACAAATTTTCAACATTTGGTATCGATTTGTCAGATTTAACCTTAAATCTCTTTTATGTTAGTAATGTTAAGTTTTTCTTTTTTTGTTTTGGACATTGGCAACCACGCTGAAGCTCCTTTTCAGTAAGAAAAGCAATTAAAATCGTCCTCACTATATTCCATAATTCGAGGCAAATAATAGGTTTGCCTTTTTAAAGCCAAAATTTTCTGATATCCATTTCCAAACTATAA
This sequence comes from Trichonephila clavata, assembly GCA_019973975.1. Classification (NCBI taxonomy): domain Eukaryota; kingdom Metazoa; phylum Arthropoda; class Arachnida; order Araneae; family Nephilidae; genus Trichonephila; species Trichonephila clavata. Next base: position 29,546 of record BMAO01020166.1, on the reverse strand, counting down.
GATCTTCATTGGTGCATATTGAGATCAGTTCCTATTGTAATGGAGCATTTTTTCAATCTGACTATATGAATTTATTGCCTACTGTGGTATTACCATAGTTAAAGCACTCTCAAACCTTGTTTCAAAATCTGAAAAAAGGCATTTAAATGTTGAATGTAGGTTAAAACGTCCTGACAGATTGTGCGTGACATACTTAGAAAATTCGGGACCTGCACTATTATACTTGTTTAGCTTAACTCCGGAAAGAAATGCTGAAATGGTTCTTGTTTTAGTAAATTTATGCTGTCACCTTGAAAGTGCCAATTAAAACGTTTTAAATTTAGTAAATATATCTTTTAAATAGGTAAAAGTTGGTTTGAGCTTGATTAAATTTTCTTTTTAAATCTAATGTCACGATCTAGTTGATAAAGAGCTACTATAATAGACCCCCAAATTATTTTTTTGCAGACGTGGACCCTTTGCTGGTCATCATAGACCCCTGGAGGTCTATATAGACCACTTTATGATATAAATTATGCAATAGAATATACTATTTTAATTGCAATGATATGCATATTGAATATGAAATGAAATGAAGCAAAAAGAAACAGACACTTCAAATGAATGTTATGAAATTATATTGTAGTAAAGCGTGCATTTCATCTAAACGCAACAAATCTTGAATTCAGGTGATAATTTTGATACTTATGTATTATAACGCGTCCACTAATTTCATCAAATCAAAAGACGTCACCATCGTTGTAATAATTTTCGAATAAACATGGGAATGGTTTTCCACTATTGGCTGCAAATCTCGAGATTTACGATGTGTTTTAATTAACAAAATCGGTAGATCGTATGGTACATAAGTATACTAGTTGTAGCGTTATTCTCTATATATGCCAGTAACAACCTCCGGACTTAGGTGATCATTTTGGTCTAGTGGTTAAGAGACTCGGCTCCGAAAATTGCGGATTAAGTCCTATCGGATAAGCGCCGCGCCACTTCATTACTGGCCTGGCTGAATTCAGAAAAAAAAACCTTCTGATCTGTCGTGGTGCTTTCTACCCGCAAAAAAAAAAACTCATCAGATTGATTCTGCACAGCAAAGTCGACAGACTCACTTGACGCAACTCCATCAATTAACGGCAACAACTGCTCACGCAACAAGCTCGGCATGACAGCTATATCTTTCGTTCGCCTATCTGACGACTCATTGGTTGGAGAGTGTGTAGAGGTACCAGTAACAACCTCCGGATTTAAGTGATTATTTTGGTCTAGTGGTTATATAAGCAACTCGGCTTTAGATCCGAAGATCGCGGATTCAGTCTATTGGATAAGAGCGCCATTTTTTTTTCATAGTTTTTAATTCTGCTTAGTCATTGCTTAATCGACATGCTTTACAACTGAAAATCAAACATGTTTTATTATGATTATAAATTAGTAAAAGATTAACTTTTGTAACATTTTGACGTAGATGATATTTATGTAATTTACTTATTGCGCATCTTTGGCCATTTATAATATATTTTAAATTGCTTTTTCAAAGAGTTCATAAATAACCGTTTACATTTTTACTGAAAATCCTAACACAGTATAATTTTTTTCTTACAGAACTGCACCTTTATATGCAATGATGCTGGGATTTTACGCTATTTTATTTCCCTACATGGGTTCGGGTCCTGTATGGCCGACTTATGACACTAATCCAGTGTGCAAAGAATATTGGTGGTGGAATTTATTTTTCATTAACAATCTTCAATCTTCGTGGAAGCAGGTAACAATTCTCTAGAATACTTAAGAATCACCAGTTATAATATGAAAACTAAAAAACTAGGACACGCGCGTAATTTGTAACGTTTCTAATAATACAATTGACACATTTTTTTGGAATAACTATTTTATAGTGTATGTAGCCCTTTATGTACCGCATTATGTTTACTGGAGTTTTTTTTCATGCAATATTTTTTTAATCACTACATTGAAAATTAAGGAATATACATAAACAAAAAACTCAACTTTGGGAAATTTAATCCGTTACAGCTAATTAACTAATTAAAGATATTCAACTGTAAAATTAATAATATATACAGTGTTCATTTAAAATAAATAGTCAAATCGTTTTTTAAGACCTTCGTTAACATACAAAAAAATAAGACTGTTACCTTTTCACATTAACTACTTTTTCGGAGCAAAAATGACAATCTTCGCAATCCGATCAAACTGCCAGCTGAAAACAAAATTTCTGCAATAAAAATATTCGCCTTCCTCACTAAAATACTCACCATAGAACCCGTGCTGCCATATGTCTTAGTAGAGTGGATTTAAAAGAATATTCCTACTAAGTATCGCCAGAGTATTCGTAAAAATGGTTATTTTATGTAATTATAACCTCTTGGTACCCTCGGTACCCATTTGGGGACTTTCATAGATTAGCATTCGTTCCAATAAAAAGGCTTATTCGACTTAAGTCCCAGAATACCCAATTGAGCAAAACTCGAATTTAATGCCTGCTAAGAGATTGCAGTACCATACTGAAGACAAAACGATTCATACAGCTTTAAAGTAGAGAAACGGAAGAAAATGGTGACGCAACCGGCTACTGAGAAGTTGATTCATTTTTTTAATATTAATAAATATAATAATTAGGTTTTTACTCTTTCTTGCAACTAAGAATTGTATAAGCTTTATTCTACATGCATTTTTAGAAGTTTACTTTGTGGTTATTTACGATTTCTTTCACTTTGAAACAAAAGTACCCGATTGGGTACCTTGGAATCAAAGTAGAGCGGCAACGCTATGTATGTTTTTCATTATTTTTTTAGTAAAATATTTGAAGGATGCAGAAATTTAAGAATTGCTTGTACAAAGTAATGGTGAACTTTCCGATATTGATGATCCAGACTTTGAAAATATTCCAGAAAGCACTTCTGGTTTTAGAAGTGTTTAGAAATGCTATATTTGAAACTTCCTCGAACAGAATGTCTGTCAATTGATGAACAGATGATGCAGTTCTCTGGTAGATGCCCTATGAGACAATACTTACCATCGAAGCCAAACCTTGTAGGATTAAAAAAAATTGTATTTGCTGCACCAGATGGTCTTGTTTGGATTTTTTAATTTACACAGGAGCTCTGATACAGTTCCAAGTTGAAGACAAGCAATTATATGGTTTGGGAGGAGCAGTTGCGAAATATTTGGTTGGTACTATACCAACAGAAAAAGTAACCCATTGATTCACCGACAGATATTTTACAGGACTAGCAATATTAGATTACCTCGTCAGTAGCAACGTATATTTAACTGGCACTGTAATGACCAACCATACTGATGGTGTCGCCGAAAGCTTTCCCATAGATACTTGTATGGAGAGAGGTTCATCAGTTTCTGGAAGACGCGAGGATAGAAAAGCTTGTCTTGTTAAATGGAAAGACGACATCTGTACTTCTTTTGTCAAGTGCATTTGGTATCAAACCTGATGGCAGCTGCAAGAGGTGGGCGAAAGAACAAAGACAGAGAGTAGATGTCAGATAACCTGCCATTGTAAGGTCATACAATACTTACAATGGGACGTGTTGATATAATGGACATACTAATCTCATATTACCGGATATCCACCCGGACCAAGAAATGGACAATGCGTGTCTTTGCACATTTTTTGAATATGGCCACCTTCAATGCTTGGATTATGTATATACGTCATTTCAAGCATGTAAAGTTCCTCTAAGAAATAGACTTCATTTGATAGACTTCAAGCTTGTGATAGCTGAGAGCTTAACAAAAGCAGAAGTTTCTGACGAAGACATGCAGGAAAGACCTCAACGGAAAAAAATCAACAAATTGTTCCTTTGCCTGTGAATGATGTACGGTATGACGGAATTGGCCGCTTTCTGGAACATGTAAAAAGAGAAAATCAAATGAAGTGTCGCTTTCCAGGAGGCCCAGGAAAATCCAGAGTGAGATGCATTAAATGTGACTTGTATCTGTGCTTACAAAATAGGAATGGCTTCTTTGAATTCCATAACAAATAACTGTTTAAAAAACTATATATCTCGATATAACTCTTTACTTTAATATTGTTGCATTATATGCATGCAGTTCCACGATACCATTTGGGTACCACTTAATTAACATAAAAAAATTTTTAAATGTACTTTTCATATTTTTTTCCTTTTAATAGTTCCATTTTAAGTACACACCAAGAAATTTGACAAATATATTGAGGAATTACTTCTCGGGTCTCAAGAGGTTAAAGTGAGTGATACTTTTAAGTACCGTCAGTAAAAAGGGTTCAAGTACAGTAATTACACTAGCCGACACCAAAAATGTTTCGGACTCGAAAATAATTTAGTATGAACTATTTGGGCCCACTAAACACGAAAAATCACCATAAAAACTTCAGATTAGCTCTTGTTTTCAAGAATCAGAACTCGTTACTCATAAAGCTGTATTTTTACTCAACTTTACTTTCTGTTTATAACTTTGTGATGCTCATTTGAGCAGTTAGATCAGTGATTCCCAAAGTGATCTATATAGACCCCTAGGGGTCTATGACGACCTGCATGGGGTCCACGTCAGCAAAATAATAATTTGGGGGGGGGTCAATGAAGAGTAAATGGGGGGGTCTATGATAGTGGTTCTCATTAAACTAGATCGTGATTTTAATTTAAAAAGAAAATTTAATCTAGTGGAAACCAAATTTTACCTACTTAACGGATTTATTTACTAAATTTACTGAGGTTAATTTAAACTTACAAGGGGACAGCATAAATTTCATTAAAACAAAACCATTTCAGCGTTTCTTTCCAGAGTTAGACTAAAGATGTAAATATTAGAGGGTCCGAATTTTCTCAATTTTTACAGACTACCTGTCAGGACGTTTTAACCTACGCTGAAGATTTAAATTGCTTTTATTCAGATTTCGAAACCAGGTTTGAGAATGTTTTAACTATGGTAATACCATTGTATGCATTGAATTCATATGTTTATATTGAAAAAAATGTCACATTAGAATAGGAACTGATCGTAATAAGCACTAACGAATATTTTAAAGTTTAAAAATGGATGTCTGCAGTTTTGGCTTTAAAAAAGCAAACCTGATATTTTTCCTGTCTTATAAAATACCTTGAGGTGAAAAAAATAGACACTACCATCGTAGGAGATATAAGGTTAAACTTGACAAGATTGATGCCAAACATTGAAAATTTGTTATTGTAGCACTAGATTCAACTCTCCCATTAAAATCATTTGTTTGTTGTTTAGTTATTTTATGTATTAAATAACTTTTTATTTAATTAATTAACATGTGCTTTTTAAATTTTAAACGCTATACTTCATTACAATTAGAAATTTAATTCTTTCTAAATAGTAGTAGTACCAGCTGTTAAGAAGACATCTAAGTTGATAAATTTGCAAAACATCAATATTAATTAAGATGGTGTCTATCCCAAATCTAAAAATATAGCAAGGGGTCTATGAGACAAAAAAAAAGTTTGGGAACCTTTGAGGTAGATGGAAGCGCTTGTGTCTCAGGATTGATTTTTTTAAAATTCTACGAAGGAGTGTAACAGCGCCTCTTCTTCCGGTGTGTTTTGAGTGTAACTTAGAACACCCGTAAAACAAGGAACAGACAATAGTACACGTTTCAAGTGACGCGTTTGCTGTTTTTCGACTTACAACTAAAGGTAAATCAATTGAACTATATTTAGGTCTGAAAGATTGCCTGTACCAGTTACGTGGAACAACTACATTGCACCAGAAAGTCTTAAAAGGTAGTTTCACTTCAATAGATCACCCAAATTGTTCCATTTTCTGCATTCAGATCAGAATGCCATGGAACTGTATTAATAACTCCGACAACTTTTGTTACATTTGTGATGAAATGACTATTGCAGCCCAAAAGCGAACGAACACAGCCCAGTTGTATAGTTACAGCTTACTTCCTTTACTTCGGAGTGAAAATAGGTAAATAAAAAGGATAAACCATAGGCCTAACATGTATGTTGTAATTCTTACTCAGTGAGACTGCGGAAATGGCTGGGTGGGAAAAAACGTGCAATGCAGTTTGCTATACCCATAGTTTGACGTGAGTCAACTAACCATGTCGCCAGTTGTTATTTCTGTTTGATGCCCCCCCCCCCTCTGAGCATGGGTGGGTTAAGAAAGAAGAAAGACCGTTTGCAATATCCATGCATTCCATCAACCATACAGCCGGTTCCTTACTCAGCTGATATGCCAATTCCTGACTCACCTAAAAATATGAGATTGTAAAGGATTATGTTGAGAAGAAGAATTCATTAGACCTGGGACATCCCATGACTTAGATTTCTCGGCAGAAGATTTGAATGAGCTCCACAGACTAAATCGAGCAGAATTGAGTGAACTCTTAAGAGATCTTGACTTGCCAAAGCAGAAGGCAGAGCTTCTGGCATACAGACTGCACCAATGGAATCTATTCCTACCAGACATCAAGATTAAAGAGCACAGGACTCGTGTAACAATCTTTTTCATTTCTTTGAGGAGAAAGTATAGGTGGTTGCATGTATTGGTGTCAACTACTTGATGAATTTCATGAACATCAGTTATGATACAAATAACTGGAGTCATCCAAGCTAGTTTGAAAGCAGCATTACTACCCAACGGCAATCTTCTTTCTTCCATTCCCATCTGACATTCCATTCACGCGAAGGAAACCTATGCAAATGTGAAATTACTTCTAGAGTTAATTATACGAGAATCATAAATGACAGATCTGTGGGACTTGAAAGTCATTGCTTTACTCATGGGAATGCAGTTCATACCAAGTATTGCTGTTTTCTGTGTTTGTGGGACAGTAGAGATCGAAAATCGCTTTACATATAAGACAAATGGTGGTCTAGAAATCTGAACTGCGGTGAGAGAAATGTCCCAAATGATCCTCTAGCAAACCGAAACGACATTTTGCTTCCCCCCACTAAACATTAAGCTGGGATTCATGAAGAATTTTGTGAAATACTTGAAAAAGGAGGGAACCTTCGTAGGCTCTCTAATATGCAAAATCATGAAGTACCCCACTTTGGATCAAATTCTGGATGGGAAAGAGAAAACATCCTAGGAAGCCTTTAAAAAGATGAGAACTATCAAAAGATGACGAAAGAACTCCTACAAAAGTTCCTTGACCTTGGATACAATATGTCTCTAAAGATCCGTTTTTTACATTCCCATCTTGATTTTTCCCTAAGAACTGTAGAGCTGTAAGAAATGTGTGAGTGTGAACACAGTGTAGGTTTCATCAAGATATTGCAGCAATGAAACGTATATATCAGGATCGTTGGAATGAGTCAATGCTCACAGACTATTGCTGGACAGTTATAAGGGATACTCTTGCTTCGACATAGAAGAAGCAATCCAAAAGTAAATATTCACAGGAAATAAACTAAAAGATACTACTGATTTCTGATACGCGCGCGCGAACTCTTCTTCTTCAAACATGATTTATTGTATTGTATTAACAAGTTAGTAATGTCTAGTTCTTCAAATTTACACATAAATTGATGGATGGGATATGGTATATCTTAAAAACAAGAGCTAATAAATACATTTCATTTATATATTCTTTTCTTTCAATCCAAAATTAATAAGAATAGGTTATTTAAAACTAGGAAACAGACAAAAAAATTGTTACCTAGTGTTATAAGAGCGGATTGCTTTTCTCAGTACAACAAATTCTCATTTTTCTTTCCCATTCTTTATCAAAATAAATGGACTTATATATATACGATAGTTTTACGCAAGAACTTAATCCGTCATCAAACTAAACTGTCGAATGTGGCAAAGGAGTTTTGAATCCCAAAATATACAGTGTTTCTAATCCAAGAAATAAAAATAAAATTGTTTTCAATTTTGAATTTGCAATGATGAATTATGATCAAATGCTGAAAAGATATTTATGTACATTACATCAAATTTATTACAATAATTATGCGCTGTATACAATATTGTTTAAATGTTTTTGTGCAAGTGAGTTATAAAGAATTGAATTATCCGTCCATATTTGTGTACGTATATGTATACTCACACATTCCTTTTATAAGCAAATGTAATTCTTGAATTGGCATTTGCGCAAGTATTTTCTACACACAATACAAAAAATTAATTACAAATTTTTAAGTCTTCCTCATAATACCTATATGGGACAAAAGCTTAAGCTTAACATTTCTGAAATTCTTTTTGATATATAGGTATTACAGACATTAAAAATAAGTTTAGAAAAATAATATTTGTTTTCAGAATGGGGGATCGTAATTATAATATTTTGTTTATCTTTCATTATAATCTCTCTCTCTCTCTTTTTTCATTGTTAGTACATTTTTTATGACATTAGCTACCTTTTTAGATATGTATGAAATGCATATTCGATACTTTTCCTATTAATATATTTTCCAAACCATGTACAGTTCATATATACGCTGCTGTTTGTAAAAAATGCAACACCATGAAAGAATCATCAGAAAGAATCATTCGCTGCAAATATTAATTATAGGATGTTACGTAAAAAAAGTAAAGTTTCAGAGCCATCGCGCATGCGTGGTGAGCACAGCGCCCTCTGATGGGATGCTGAAAGCGTATAAATAGAGGGCTGTAGTGGGACGTTGAAAATAGTTAATGATTATTTGTTAGTGGCGAACGTTAGTGAGACCTAAGTATGCCTCTACGACGATATAAGGAGAAATTCCAACAGCTTGAGGAGTTTGAACGGGGTAAGATTATCGGCCTTCGAGAAGGAAGATTTTCCTATCGCGCAATTGGAGTTCGTGTGTCGCGGAACAATTCCACAGTGATGCGAGTTTGGAAGTAGTGACCGACGAGTAACGAACAACTCGAAAAACTGGAAGTGGACGTCAGAGAAATATCAAATTGTCATTTTTTATCAAAAAGAGAATCTATATTTTTGTAAAAAATTTCTTATTTATATATATATATATAAGAAACTACTGACCTATATCCACAGAATATTTTGTGATAATTTTAAAGAATTTTTTTAGGAACGTGTGGTTTTGTGTAAAAATTATAAAATTCTTATAATTATAAAATTATAAAAGTAAATGCAAAATATTTCAATAATTAATTTATTATCTTAAGCAATTTTAATATAGGTTAATATTTTAACACCGTTTAAATAAAATAATTTATTATACTGAAAAATAGTAAAAAATAATAGATGTAAACGGAAAAGTTAAAAATAAATTGTTAAATTTATGACAAAATTAGATAATTTACTTGAAATGTCACAGAAAATTTAACTTCACTTAAAGTGTGGTTTTTTAATTATTCTATAATTAGTTTTAAGCTATATCTCGGTACTGCACTTTTTAATTACTCCTACTCATGCCTATTAATCGTAACAATTGCAGTGTTTTACTCCAGCCTGGTACGCAGCAATGGACATGCAGTTTCACTTGATGACTCCGTTATTCATGGTTTCTTTATTCAAGTAAGTATTTTTTATACAATTTACTATTATCAAATCAATGTTTTTTACCATAAATTTTTAAGAAATACTTTTATTATTATGAGTGACGTTCCCGGAGTAAGATTGGCCATTTTTTTAAAAAAAGAAAATGGTAGACCAGGTGAAATTAACTGTTTGCCATAAGACAACCCCATCTATCGCGACTGAAGAAACATCAGAGTAGGAGAAATGACGCATGCGCGGAACACCAACGAAGAGAGAGTTGCAGTAGACTGGAGTGTCCGCGCGAGGTAATTCGAGTATACAAATCAAGATCGCAGACAGACGTGTGCTGACAACGTGGACGCCAGTGGAATTACTTTTACTGGTATAAATGGGCACGTAGGACTAGTGTGTTCGTCATCCATTTTCGCTTACAGTTCGTGTACGGGCAGAAGTCATGTCATGCCAACTGATTGGCCACTGGTGTCACGTGCTTAGTGAAACAATGGAAGATGTGCAGAATGAAGATCAAAGTGAACGTATCTCCACATCCATGGTATTAGAGTGGCATCGACTATTCTTATTGGTCCTGCTCAGACCCATTTTAGGCAGTGTTTCTCAAACTGGGAGGCGCGCCCTCTAGGAGAGAGAGATAATTCAACGAGGAGGACGCGAGCATATTTAAAAGTCGAAAACAAAAGATTATTTTAAAAAATTATTAATTTACTATAAGTGAGCAAACAAAATACATTCTGACATAATAGAAAATAAAAAACACATTTACACATATAATACACTTATAAGTGTATCAGTTTGTACTATGTATTTTATAATTAATTTAAAAATACTAGAGGTTTAGAACAAGTTTGATAATTATCAGTAATATTATGGGTTTGTATTAAAACTTATCTTGATAATTTGTACGGGTTATAATTAACCCCTTAATTGCCGATTAAATGTTACGTCATTTGTTCCCCCAATGATACCGTTTTCCATGTAGAAGCTCGTATGTGATGTTATATTTTCCCTTTTTTTTCGGGAGGGGGGCAGAGGAGAAAAGGAATAAATAAGCAAATTCTCTGAAATAAGTAGATACTTCGCAAGCACTGTTAAGGTCCTTTTATTGCATTCCAAAATCTTAGGAATAACTTAATGGATAGCCGTGCACAGAAAAATTCGTACTTCAGAAAGACGTATATATACATCCACAAAATTGATCTTTTGGCTGAGTTAGAGATTTATATACGCTGGTGGCACAAGAGGTGAAATTCGTATTGTATCTTTAGTGTCAAATTATAGTATTATCGAATTCAGTACAATGTTATTGAATGGAAGGGGGGGGGGACAAATTATGGTTGAATATTAGAAATACTGAAAGTTTGAGAAGCACTGCTTTAAAGAGACTCCATGGGTGCTGGCCTACCGAAAAGTGTCTGCAAGATGTATGACGAGAGATCTAATCCTGGATCGTAGGAGTGCAAAAAAAAAAAAAGGAAATTATCCTCGATCTCATTATGCAGTGTGTGTGAGAGGAAAACTGAGTTCCTCCTGATCAGAATTGTCATAGGCTATGAGACATGCGAGTACCAATGAACCCAAAACCCAAGGTCGCTTCACAGACGGGGAATCATCTCAGTTCACTAGTAAAGAAAACTTTCAGAACAATGTTGAGGTGCAGAGAGCTGTGAAACACGCACAATTCCTTGAATTACAGGGCACTCAGTTTTACCTGAGTGGTTTTTTCAAAATGAATACAGTCTACGACAAGTATATCAATGTCAGGGGGTGACTATGTCGAAACACAGTGTATGGTGTACAGTTGATGATACCATGATGTATTTTCTTCGACAATAAAGATTCCATGTGAGAAAAATAACGAAACTTACTTTTTTTACATTTCTCGTGTTTGGTAGACACTACACATAACAATTGTGTGTGTGTTTGGATTTGAGTTAAGTCTTAAATCACAAAGCAAACAGAAGTTACAGATATACAAAGAAACATTAATTACTTGCTACATAAACACACTTCAAAAGATCTACTATAAGGTATCCGACTACGTTCTGAGACCTATTTTTTTATTTTTCTAAAAATCACTAAAAGTTTTACATTTTTAATTTCATTTTTTGCACTATGATAAAAAAATACAGTTATAAATAATATACAAACACAAAAATTTAAAATTTTAAGGAAATTTTAATTAAATTTTGAAATTTTTTCAAAGGCTCTATTTTTAAAAATAATTTATATTTTACAAAAACAAGTGCTGCAGCACATTTTTCAAACACATTTCTAGAGGTTGTACTACGAGTTTTAAATTATTTTTTTAAATCAAAAGTTATAGCTAATCGAAGCTACAACCTATGAATTTCATTCAAATTTTCGATACTTTTATAAGGAAATCCAACTATAAAATCACTAAAAATTGTTCAATTTCTTACCTGGTAGTGCAACCTCTAGATAATACTATTAATAACATTTGTGTAAAATTTCATACAAGTATCTCTATTGGTTTTTTAGATATCACATTTGAAATACCAAGAAATTTACAACAAAAAAAACAGTTTTGAGAAAAATGCATTTAAACTTTATAAATGTAATTTCAAAACAAAATATCACAAGTATATTACTAAAACTCTAATAATTTATATGTAACACCTCCACTCCTTGGTATTTTGTTAAATTTTCCCCTTCTTTGAGACCGATATTTTTTTTTCTGGTCGATTTTTAAAAAGGCAAAGAATGTTGTTTCGAGTCACTGCGCGAATGATGTCAAGAAATCTGTCATCACGCAGTGTATAATAACTTGCATTTATGCCAAAAGCTTTCAAACTACCTAAATAACAAATAAAAACTTTGTTAAAAATAATGACGGCAATATGGGTACCCAAAGAAAATGTTTTCAGCTCAATAAAAATTTCTTTCGGAACAATTTGCCACTAAAAAGGCGTTAAATGATTTGTTTGCATTTGTGTCACACTGTGAAAGCAATTGTATAATAACTGCTTAACAGACAACTTTGTGTACCCAGGTTTAACAATATTTAAAAGTTTCATGGAAAGGCTTACACTTTTATCTATATATATTTTTTTCCGTTGACTATTCTTCGTTGATACTCACATCAGCTCTCAGCTCCAGTTGGGAACGGGGCATACATGGGTACTCTCTGCTGGAGCAATAGAGAAAAAATGCCGCACTTAGCAGAGCTTTGACGTGATTGGTGTTATTGCCATAATAGTTTTGAATTTTATTAATCATAACACTGGTAAGTCTTTCTTTCCCACCGAGGTTTTTCTGGCTTTTTTAAGTTTTCTTTGTCGACTAGTCACTCTTTCTTAGAAGTATCTTAGGCACTCATTTGATGACACTGTTGACACCATATAGATCTTTAACTGAAAGGTATCCTTGGGAATCACCATCACACACACTCGCACCATAGAAATCAACATATTTTTAAGATCTCGTGGTATAAAAATATACAAAGATTTTGTAAGCACCAACAGATTCCATGATTGAAGTAAATACCAGATGAATGCAGGAACACGCATGTACGACTAGATATTTAGAATTCTACAAAACTTTGACATCATTTCCTAATCTGGAAATTTCCCAGTGGTGATGGATAAAGTTGCTATAAAAACTTTTAGGGAAGAATGTCCATGTCTGTGTCGTCAACGGATATTCCACATTTTCCAACGTATTGGAACATTTTGTAATGCTTTTTACTACCAAAGCAGCATCATTCATGACATCTTTAGCCGTTGATGTAGAAGCAGCTAAGACATTTCTTTCACAAAGTCTATATGCTCTTTTTGGCATATAGGGCATATTCAGCTTAGCACATAGCTTTTTTGCAGACAAATGTCATCTTCCAATAACTCACATTCCACAAATAGGTTGCATATTAATGGAAATTTGGTTTTTAAGCTTTTCAGTAGCTGAAAAATTGACAATGACAGTACATTTGGAGCATTTTAAAGTCACATTAGAAGTCAGTCCAAACAAGTAATCTTCATGCAGGTACAGATTCTTCTCAAAACAATTGAAGAAACACAAATTGAGAAAAACACACTTCCCAAAATATTTAAATAAAATATTCCATAACCTCTTAATGTTCCATTAAAACATTCTTTGCACTGTGAAAAATCCTTTAGTCAATCCAGTTTTTGTTCATTACAAGTTTGAATGTTTGCTAATTCCAATGTTTTGGTTATCAGTCCACTGTTTCCAGCACTGTTGCATTTTCGAGAAGTTAATTTTATAGTTTTGTGAACCGTTATAAGTTGCTTTTTTAAAAGCAGAATGTCTAGAAACAATCAATGATCAAAAATTGTACAATTAAATCGAAAAAAGTTAAGTTTTTAGAAGAAATTTAGGATCAAAATTCGTAAGACGCAAATCAAAACAAAAACATGTGAGGTCAGAAGAAACAGATGTTGCCAATCGCAAAAATCGAATTAAAAGATCGAAACCTGTGCCCATCAATTAAATAGTTAAAAAAAATTGTCAGAAATAGTTTTTAAAATTATAATTGGTTGAAACTGCAAAAATTATCGGTAAAAAGCATGTTAAACAGACAACTTCCGGTTTCTATTTCACCACTTTCGGTTTTGATTGACAGTTGTAAAAATATTTTAAACACCTATAACTTTTTTCTAAGTTTCGCACAGACAAAAACAAAGACAGATTTAGAAAGCTAATGGACTAAATTCGCGACTGAACGACGCCAAGCGGGGAATCACGTGACAACCGTGGCAACATTTGCACATATTATCTATTCCGGTGTTAGAATCTATACGTAAGTTGTTGACATTCTTGTGTTTTAATTATATCTAATTAAAATATATGATATCATTGTATTTTATGCATTGTTCTAGTGTATATATTTGTTAGGAAAAACTCTCAACAACTCTTTGATATAATTTTTGTTTTATTCTAATTTATTTATCTAATTAGGTATTCGTCTGCTTCAAATAGTGTTAGCTGGTATATTTATTTAGGTTGGTTCCTAGCACCTGCTACACAGCTATTAGTTATTTTAATTCCTAATTAATTTAGTGGTTATTAATTATATATTTTTGCACAAGAATGGCTTACAGTATATAGAATCAATACTTCTTTTTAAAAACTTCAAACTGTTTGACTATCCACTAACAAATGTATCATTCCTTAAAAAGAACTCACACTATTATTATGAAATACAGTGTCAGTTAAGTGTAAATAATATTAAAAAATGTCTGTTTATAATTTTAATTAATAATTCAAAGTCAAGAGAAAATATTTATTCTGAAGTAAATCAATTTGATGATAATTTGTGAGAGGAATGTTTACAAAAATTACATAAATTTTTCTTTGATTTTTACATTTCACAAATTATTGATTTCTAAATTATTAATAATTATTCTTTACTGTCAAAAATTAATGTCATTTCTTTCTATAAATTAAAATAAAGTAATCTTAAGGGGAATGACACCATCACAAAAGGCAACAATTTTTGGAAATGATCAAATTTAATTATATGATTTGTTGTTATCTTATTTTTTTTTGAAGTACATGTTAAACTTGCAAAAACGTTTATTTCTTGAAGCCTGTGTATGTAGAATATTAGATAATATGAAAGTTTTAGATAAATGTAGATAATTATCTTTTGGTGAAAGTGTATTTTTTTTCATCACCCTTTTTCCCCCCATTTTGTAGATAAAATATTAGAGTTGATATGGTATTTATCCTGTGATGAAAATGAATTTTTTTAACATTATATTTACATCAAGTTTGCCTACCAACACTTAAAATTCGAATGAATATTTTATTTTACTGTGGAACGGTTACCAGAAGAAAATAAATTTTTTTTTACAATGTATTGCATATAAATACTTTATATATATGTATGTGTTTTACAATATTATGGAGCACTTAAAGATATTTGAAATGTTTCTAATAAAATAACATTCTCCATCTTTTACTGTCTGATTTACTTAGTAATTATTCTTTTAAAATGTTTGGAATTTTTTTTAGGAATGATTGTCTAAAGTAATGAAAGAAAATAATATTTCCCTTTTTAGTTAAAGAAATTATTCATATTAATATATAATTTTCAGGATATATTTATTGTAATGTGATTATCCATTATTACGAATTATTTAATTACATATAAAGTGCATAATCAGGGCTAAAAATTAACCAAATGATTATAATGAGTTATTTCTACATGTATTAACTGTTTTATAATACTTTTCTCTAAGTTGCAGTCACTGTAGCAAGAGCTCTTTAAGCACATTAAAATTAATATAAAGAGTTACCTTCAGTCATGCATGTGTACAGAATGCTTAAATGCCCTTGTTATATTAAGCATCGAAAAAAAAATTGGAAAAGATTGTAACTTTCCTGGAAAAAAAACCCACCATGCACTAAATAAACATGTGTTTTTAATTTTACTCGTTAGTACAATGTTTTGCAGAACTCAATAGTTTTCTATTGGAAATTGCACTTTTATATCTGGATTATTAAATATAATGCATGGGTATGCGACACTTGGATCACAAATTATTGTTATTAATGCTAATATGAACTATATTAAAAGTTTGCATTACAATTTTTTATGACAAATTGAATACTTTTTTTTAATTGTCTTTGCATAAAGTGCCTTTAACATGTTGATCTACTTTTTTAAAATTATTATACAATATTAAGGGAATGTTTCATCAGAAAAGGTGCAATAATTATCAGAAATTCAATTTAATTATCTTTAGTCTTAAATACATTTTTCTTCTTATTGAATTACATATAATTTATAAAAAATAATAGTATGATTTATCTATAAACAGTAGATGGCTCCAAAATACAAGTTAAACTTGTAAAATTCTTTTTAAAAATTTACTTCTTTAAGCTATTGTTTATCTCATATTGGATTAATATAAAAGTTTTTGGTATTTATGTTTAATGTTAAATGCTCCAGTTCTATTTCTTGCAAACTTAAACCTTATTTTGAGAAATGTACTCTCTCTATATGTTATTTTGTTATCACTAATATGAATGAAAAGTATCCCTTTACATATAATTATATTTATACTTTAAAAAAAATGAAAGATGAAATGACATCAGAAAAAAGATACAGAATTCTCTCTGAAATTTAACGTTTGAAAATACATTAATAAATATTAAAATAATTATTACATCAACAAGTTACCAAAATTTATTATGATTAAATTGAGTTCCATTCTAATCAAAATCACAGTTTCTACTACTTACAAGTAAGTTAATTAACTAATTACAGCATTGCTTTACCAGGACAATCTTATCTAAAAATATCAGTGATTTTGGCAAATTAACCCCTTAACAATAGTTTTGAAAAAGGTTTCCTGTATTTCTCTTCGCGATAAATATAAAATTGTTCCAAATACTTTTCTTGGGTCAATATTGGTAAGTAATTCATGCAACAAATTTATTCAGGACTTATAAGCAGAATAATGTCAATATACATGAGTCTTTTAAACTTTTATATTTATGTAAAAATAAATATAATGATAAAAAATAAATCTAATCTATAATGATAAATCTTCTACATATTGTGCAAACACCAATATAAATGCATATTTATTAAAAATAGTAAAAAGATTTGCACATCTCTCTCTCTCTCTCTCTCTGTGATAGGTTTATACCACACAGTCAAACTCTGAAAAACAAATATGTTAATCAATATCATACAAATATATAACAATTTTTATTTTTTGTAAAAGAACTATGGATTCCAAAAATGACTATTTTATTTTGATCATGTAGTTGTGAGCAAGACTTTTATTTTCAATATATAGACACAAATTTATTCTATTATACACATTATAGTTTTAAAACTTTATGCCTTAATTTTTTACCATATTTGTAATTCAATTCTTGAAGAAAATTATATCTTTTGCCTGAAATAGTGCAGCGAATAAAGACTTTCAAAATGTCGCACAATTTCTTACGTGTAATTTTACAAATGGTAAATGATCATTTTGATTTCTAATGTTTGAAAGTGGTACTTGATTCACACACATCATTTAGTGTAAACATTAATAAAGCTGTAGTAAATTAAGATATTTTTCCATTTTTGTAGTGAATACTCCTCAAAAATGTTTTTTTCTTTTTCGCAGTAGTATTGTAAAATTATAAAGTAAAATAAGTTTTAAAAAATACTTGTTTTTGATATGACATGTATGGTTACATATCAGATTCTTATGCTCTAATTTTAGATAATTAAATACTTAAGTACCTCTCTTACTACTCTGAAGATGAGTAAAATAAGTAAAACTTAAGTTAATAAAACATTATATGTTCTCAATCTAACTTCATTTAAAATAAACAAAAATTTGCTTAAATTAACTAACATATTTTACTTTCTTATTTATGTTCTCTATATAATTTTATTTAAAATAAAAAAAAATTTGCTTTGGAGTATTTACATGCTTGTGAAAGTCTACATCTCTCCAAAATCCTTTTTGAAGAGGTTTCTTTTGTGAACACAAAAATAGTGAGAATAAAGCTTGGTTTAAGCTGGCGTCGGTATTGAAAATATTCTTCAAAGTAATTGTATACATAATAAACAGTGAGGAGATGGTTTATGATCCTCATGCTTTCAAAACACTCATATTTTGCACTAGTATATGAAAAAATGTGATTTTTTCCCCTCAATCATATTTTCATTTATTGATTGATCAACCATTTTAGCAAAATGAGACATTTTTAAAAGTACAATGTAAAACTGCGATAGCAAAATAGTCCTAGCGATAGTAGTAAACAAACGGCAGCGTAATCACGTGACACAGTTTTCACGTGATCGTGACGTCACATGAATTTAGTCCATTGCTTGAATTTTAAAATGGTAAAATAAAAAGAAAATGTGATTTTTGACCGAAAATGACGTTTTCAACGTAGTCGGATACCTTAAATAAAATTAGTTATCTAGTCCAGGTCACTACTTCCAGTTATTCACGTGCGCCAGAAACGTTTGGCATGTTTCAAAGCGTATGTTCCGGCATAATTATAATCGTGTATTGATGTTTTAGTATGCATTAATTCCTGAAAGTTTTTCTATATTTGAAAGAAAATAATTCGTATCTCCTTTCATCACATATCTATAAATATAAAAATGGATGTTTGTATATATGAAATTGCTTCACTCTAACACCTTTCAATCAATCACGATGAAAATCGGCATATATATGTATTTCTTTGTGGCGAAAGGTTTTGTGCTATCCTCTTTATTGCAGCTCCCCACCAGGTGGTGTTACAGCAAAGCAACTTCTACACTATTCAATCAATCACCAAGTAGCCACCATGGTCGCCAAAAATGCAGCCAACTTGACTCTCTCGCCAACATTTCGTTACGTTTTCATTGAATTGTCATTAAATTGTGAGGAACGGCATTGTGCGAATATTACAATTTAAACATAAAATAAATACAACAAACAGTAATATTAACTTATTACACATCCAGTTATAAATTATTTACACTATTTTAAGCGTTCGTTACACAAAATTTGTAACAGTGTGTTACTTTTGCATAGCAGAGATTGAGCAGGAAGGTGTTTTCACAACTCGACCCACAAGGCGTTATAAATTTTAAAAAAATCTTTTTTTTTCAGCTATTAGACTTTAAGACTTAAAATTTAACAAATATGAGTTTTATTTTTTTCAGCTGAGATATGCAAGAAGTTTTTTAATTGTTTAATTTGAAATTTAAGTAAAATTAACTCATTAAAAACTTCTTCATCCTTCAATCTTGTTTAATTTTTCTATTCACCCTTGCGAAGAATGGGTATATCAGCTAGTAATATATATGTTTCTAACTGTTTACTAGAAGAGATATCCAATATCTCTCTTTAAACGTTCACACGATAAAATAAATTATTAACGTTATTTGAAAGAGGAAGAGACAAACAAATTTCATTCTTGCGAAAGGATCAATACAACTTTTAAAAGAACATTTAGATGATTATTTTAAAGTCATTGGAAATACATAACATTGAAAATAAGAATTATTACTCTCAATTGTGTTGACTGCTGACCGAAAGGAGTTTGATTGCTAATTTGTTTCATTGGATAAAAAGAAAATTAAATATTTATGAAAAATACTGATTGTTTTCAGGTGGCCAAGATTTGGATATGGTTTGCTAATTTTGGGCATTTGTGTATCGTGCTGTTATCGTTGTATACAGACGATAAAATATAGTTTATTTCATCACCTCACATGTTTAAGATACTATGTAGATGACAATATAGATTCGTACATTTATAGGTGAGAACTTTTCACTTTTTTTCCTATTGTATTTACTTTTACTCGAAAGAATATCCATTTTATTCATATATATATTTATGCATATATATTCATGCACACACAAACACACACACATATATATATATACAGTTAATATTTCTCTACTATAAAGAGATGAATCATCAATAATAAAACTGAAAGAATACTGAAGCAAAATCTGAAGCAAAAAGAAACCGAATTTGTGTGTAATATAAACCAGCCATAAGTTTTAGAAAAGATATATTATAAATTGTAAAAATAATATAATTTAAAAATACATATATTTTGATGCTGCACTATTATAAACATTGCTGGTTCTCTTAGGCAAGCTGTTATATATAAAATAATTTATACAAAAATGGGTTTGATCATGTTTTTCGCCCAGCCAACCTTCCCCATTTTCTGTTAATAGTTCTGAGCAAAATCCTCTATTCAAAATAATGGATAGAATATCTAAATCCATTAGAAGAAAAAGGTTTTTTTCCTAAAATTTGCATTCAAAAATTCAGAACCTGCGTTAAATCTGAGTACAATAAACAAGTTATTGCCAGATTATGGACTCAAATACAAATTTAAAGCAGGAAAATTGTTGAATAGTAGCACTTCGCAAAATATGATATTAATAGAAATAAAATATTAAATAGTATGAAAAAAATACTACCGTTCCTTGAAGGATGCTAGAATTAGAAATGTGTTTAAATATTTAAAAGATGATAAAAAAAAATTACAATGGTTAAATAAATTAAAGAATATTTAATTTTATTTTATAATTTGAATATGCAGGTAACTATATCTTTATAGTAAAAATGACGAATTTATAAGAAAAAAACTATTAATATTTCAAGGAATTTTAATCCTCACAATTTAGAATTTCTGTGTAGAAATACTTATTTGTAAAAGTAATTGGGTATTTTTGAATAAGGCAATATTTAATAAAATGTTAACAGTTATTTATTTTTTTAAATTATTTTCTAAACAAAAATTTATTTCGTTGTATGTAATTAGTAATAGTCATTTTGAATATAGAAACATGT
The DNA here is from genome assembly GCA_019973975.1 of Trichonephila clavata. Classification (NCBI taxonomy): domain Eukaryota; kingdom Metazoa; phylum Arthropoda; class Arachnida; order Araneae; family Nephilidae; genus Trichonephila; species Trichonephila clavata. Next base: position 8,806 of record BMAO01020166.1, on the reverse strand, counting down.
CCTTTAACTTTTCAATGAAGTACTTTTATTATTGAGTTTAAATTCGTCTTTTCTGTCATAAATATTAACAATTATAATATTATCATTTAAATTAATTTCTATATCAAGAAAGTTTGCTTCATAGTTGTTACAATTTGTCTGTATTAAATTGAGATATTGAGGATAAAAACAAATGTTAGTTTAAAATGATCTTACTTGCCAAAAATATTAATATTGTCACAAACTGATACGCTCTGAGTGGCCGAACGGTTAGAGCACTGCTCTACAATGCAAGTGGCTGGGTTCGAGCCTCCCAGATATTTGTTTGTTAAATTCAATCATGACTTTCATTATTTATTATTATGGACATTTGCAAATTATGTAAATTGAATTTATGTTAATCTTTCCCCTGGTGGTTATTCTAGAACCCTCCACCAGGTTTATAAAAGTACTGCAGCTGGATAGGTCTTCAGTTGTGGTGCTGCCCGTGTAAAACACTACGACAAAATAAATTGTGTATTGGATAACATCGCCTTATTCCTTCTACGCGACATTTTGGTGGAGGCGCGGGGTAACGATAGCCATCGGCAACGGCGGATATCAGAGAAAGTCGAAGGCTCCAAGGGCTACCTCCAGAATACGGGTTGCTACCTTGCCGAGTCCGAACTGTAAAAAGAATGCCGGAAGGTGAAACGGAAGACAAGGCAACATCATCAATCCCATCTATGTATGTTACCTATCAGCTGCCACGAGAGCCTTGTTCATTCTCTGGCTTGAATACCGAAGATGCTGAAAAATGGAAAAATGATTACGAGAGGATTGCTAACTACAACAATTGGGATGAAACAGTACGTCTTGCAAATGTCGTGTTCTATCTAAGCGGAACTGCAAGGTTGTGGTTTGACAACAATGAAGATCGATTGAAAAGTTGGACAGACTTCGAGAGACTTTTTGAAGAGACTTTCGGAAGGCCTGAGGACGTAAAAAGTTTTGCAGAAGGATTATTAAGGACAAGGGCTCAGCGTCCTGGCGAAACGCATGAGTCTTACGTTCAGGACGTATTGTCATTATGCAGGAAAGTGGATAAAAATATGCCAGAAGATCAAAAGATATCGCATCTCATGAAAGGGGTGGCTGAAAATCTCTACCAGGTACTGATAAACAGAGAAGTTAGCACAGTAGATAAATTTGTTACGTGTTGCCGTGAAGTGGATGCCATGAGAAAGAGACGAGTTGTGCCGCTACGATATGAGAGACTACCTAATGTTACACCCATATCAATGGCCAATGAAGGAGATCTAAGCGATCTAATTCGAAGGATTGTTAAAGAAGAAATCGAGAAAGTACTCCCACGGATCGCAACATGTATAGACGACGAGCCAAGCGATTTAGAATCCATTATCCGAGAAGAAGTTCGAAGCAATTTGGCTCCACTCTCTCGAGAAAAACCTACGCCTTCCCCTTACAGAACTCAAAGGACTGGCGGAAGTTCCTGGAGACCAAGGCCGAGACCTCGACAAGAAAACAGACCAACTCAACAGGATACCGGAAGGAAGACTGACCTTTGGCGTACTTCAGATAACGTACCAATTTGCTTTCATTGTGGACGACCGGGTCACGTGACTAGATATTGCCGTGATAGACGACGTGTTTTTAACGCAGCAAGACAAAGAAGACAATTAGACCAGTCAGAACGCTGGGATTCCGACTCTCTTTCTGATTATGGCCGCGATCCTGAATCTAATTACCAGCGTTACAGAAGTAATTCGCCGTACCCTAGACGCAATCCACAACGCCACCAATCAAGATCTCCATCTCGTCGCTCACCTGTTAGGTCCAGTGAGGAAAACTAAGGCATGCGACCTGCGTGGGAGGTAAGGCCGCAATAAACGAAAACCCTCCAGTATACACGGCTGCTAAACTAGTCAAAAACTTTGTATCCGTAACTGTCAATGGGCATATCGTTAATGCCTTGGTTGATTCAGGAGCTGATTATTCAGTAGTTTCCGAACAGTTACGCACGCAACTAAGGACGCCCATGTTTTCAGAACACAACCCGATTCTTCGAACTGCCTGTGGTAAGGTTGTAGAAGCTATATAGGACGATGCATGTTGCGAGTGAACTTGAATGGAGTGGTGCAACCTTTCGAATTTTTGGTATTCCAGCAATGCAGTCATGATCTCATATTGGGATGGGACTTTTTCAAAGCAACTGATGCCATTATTGATTGCGGATCAGGTGAACTTCAGATTGGAGAAGTCTCTCCAAATGATCTCAAAATGAATGAAGTAAATTCTGGTTTATATGCGGTCAGTGACGTTGTCATTCCAGGAAACTCTATAAGAAAGATTTCCGCTTTGGCTAAAGACCACCAGACCTTAGAAAAGGTTATAGTTACTGGAATGAAGAATTTTGAATGGACAAAACAGCTAAAAGTCCCAGCTACAATAGCCACACTCCAGAATGGTAAAATAGATATTTGGATTGCTAACAGTTCCTCTCAGCCACAGATAATACCAGCTGGCATGTGTATAGCCGAAATGACGGATATTGAGGATGGATTGGTAAGTTCTTTGAACGAGAATGCTGACAAAATCGAAGTAAAACAGATGAAGCACCCTAGACAGTCGGTGAAAGAATTCAAATGCCTTGTAGACCCGGAACTGCGTAAGGCGCAACAGAAAGATCTTTTGAAGTTGCTTAACGACTTTACAGATGTTTTTGATTTTGAGAACAAAATAAGAGTCTCGAGTAAAGTAAAACACAAGATAAACACCGGCGATTGCCAACCTATTAAGCAAAAGCCATATAGAGTGTCTTTTGAAGAGAGAAGAATAATTCAAAAAGAGGTTGATCAAATGCTGAAGCTTGACATCATAGAGCATTCGGAGAGTCCGTGGTCATCCCCAGTTGTTCTGGTGAAAAAGAAAAATGGATCCTGGCGTTTCTGTGTGGATTACCGTCGCTTGAACAAAATTACCAAAAGGATGTGTACCCTTTACCCCGGATTGACGATGCCTTGGATAACCTTTCGGGTGCAAGCTTGTTTTCTACAATAGACCTTAAGTCTGGATACTGGCAGATTGAAGTCGATGAAAGAGACAGAGAGAAGACGGCTTTTATTACTCCGGATGGATTATACCAATTTAAGGTTATGCCATTTGGGTTATGTAACGCCCCAGCCACGTTCGAAAGAATGATGGATAGTATCCTTAAAGGGATGAAGTGGAAGCACTGTCTATGTTATCTAGATGATGTCATTGTCTACGCTGCCTCTTTCGAAGAACATCTTTTGAGATTGAGGATGGTGCTTCAGTGCATACGAGATGCTGGTTTGACACTGAACCATAAAAAGTGTCGTTTTGTTCAAAGAAGCCTTAAGATTCTTGGTCACTTAGTGGACAAAGATGGAATTCGTCCAGATCCAGGGAAGGTCGAAGCAGTTCTAGAATTTCCAACCCCCCAAACCGTTACGCAAGTTAGAAGCTTTTTAGGGATCTGCTCTTATTATCGCCGATTTGTCCATAATTTTGCCGACATCGCCAGGCCGTTGCACGAATTATTGAAGCAAGATGTTAAATTTGTATGGAAAGAAGAACATCAATCAGCATTCATCCGTTTAAAATCACTGCTGACGAGATATCCTGTGCTTGGCTTCTTTAAACCAGAAGCTAAAACCTTAATACATACTGACGCCAGTGGATATGGCATTGGTGCTATTCTCGTACAAATACAGAGTGGGTTTGAAAGGCCTATTGCTTATGCATCCCGATCACTTTCAACATCCGAGAAAAATTATTCGACTACAGAGAAGGAATGTTTAGCAGTTATTTGGGCGATAAGTAAATTCCGACCCTATATCTTTGGCCACCCATTTACAGTGGTAACAGATCACCACTCTTTATGCTGGTTGGCGAATCTAAAAGATCCATCTGGGCGATTAGCAAGGTGGGCTTTGCGTCTTCAAGAGTACGATGTGGAAATAGTTTTCAAGACCGGAAGAAAGCACCAGGATGCTGATTGCTTATCGAGGAGCCCACTGCTTAAAATTGAAGAAGAGCCCACTGAAGATATACCATTCCTTAATACCATTACCAATTTCGAAAGTGAGCAAAGTAAAGACCCTGATGTAGCAAATATTCGAGACGAAATGATTAGAAAGAGAGACTTCTCAAAGTTTAAAGAAATTAGTGGAATTTTATACAGAAAAAACTACGATCCTTTAGGAAAGCAGTGGTTATTGTTCATACCGAAACATCTTAGAGGGGACGTATTAAAAAGCCTTCACGATGCACCGACAGCGGGTCATTTAGGGTTTGCCAAAACGTACGACCGAATCAGACGGAAGTATTTCTGGCCTGGCCTATACCGCAGTGTCCGACGCTATATGTGTCTCATTGTCGAGAGTGTCAAAGGCGAAAATCTCAACCTCAGCGACCTCCAGGATTGCTTCATCCAATATTGCCAGGGGATATCCCGTTTGCTAAAATAGGGATAGATTTACTTGGAAGATTTCCTCTAACAAAGCAAGGGAATAGATGGATAATTGTCTGTACAGATTATCTCACTCGATTTACTATCACAAAGGCCCTACCAAGCGGTGAAGCCACGGAAATAGCCAAATTTCTGGTTGAAGACGTTATACTGAAACATGGATCACCAAGGGAAATCATCAGCGATAGAGGGCGATCATTTTTGTCGAATCTCGTTAAAGAAGTAAATAATTTATGCTTGACTCATCATTTGCTAACTACTGCATATCACCCTCAGACAAATGGCCTCACGGAAAGGTTCAATAAAACACTCGCTGACATGCTGGCCATGTATGTCGATGTTGACCAAAAGAATTGGGACAACATACTTCCATTTGTCACCTTTGCATATAACACGCAAAGCAGGAGACGACAGGTTTCAGTCCATTTTTCCTTGTTCATGGACGTGATGTGGATACTCTACTAGATGCCATTTTGCCCTTTCTTCCCGATGAATCAGCGAATGATTACGTTCAAAACCTGATAATGAAGGCCGAAGAAGCTAGACAACTAGCAAAAATACATCTAACAAGAGCACAAGACAAAGACAAATGCCGTTATGATGAAAGACATCGGATAGTGAATTACAAAGAGGGAGACCTGGTTTGGATATTTACTCCAATCCGCAAAGTTGGATTATCTGAGAAATTGTTAAAGCGATACTTTGGACCCTATAGGGTGAGAAAAAGGTTATCCGAAGTGACTTATGAAGTGGAACCTTGTGATAGTATGCGCACCAAACGAAAATTAAGAGACGTGGTACATGTTCTGCGAATGAAACCTTATAAAGACCCTGACCTTCAGCTAGAAGATATTGAACAAGAAAAGTTACCAACGGAACCAGTCCGGACTGTTTTTGACAAAAGGAACCCTAAACAAGTTTACTTTGGACCTATTACAAGAAGCCGTTCGAAACAACTACAGCGGGTCGCTGTGTCTCCTAAGGAGGGAGAAATGTCACAAACTGATACGCTCTGAGTGGCCGAACGGTTAGAGCACTGCTCTACAATGCAAGTGGCTCGGGTTCGAGCCTCCCAGATATTTGTTTGTTAAATTCAATCATGACTTTCATTATTTATTATTATGGACATTTGCAAATTATGTAAATTGAATTTATGTTAATCTTTCCCCTGGTGGTTATTCTAGAACCCTCCACCAGGTTTATAAAAGTACTGCAGCTGGATAGGTCTTCAGTTGTGGTGCTGCCCGTGTAAAACACTACGACAAAATAAATTGTGTATTGGATAACATCGCCTTATTCCTTCTACGCGACAATATCTCTATTTACGAAATTTTCTGACTAACATTTTTTTTATGTACATGTTTTTGTAACCACTTTCATGCATTGTCATCCACTTCTGAGCTATAGTCCAAATTCGAGTCTCAATCTCATCGGGAAGCTAGTTTAAAATCAATTACAAAAATCCACCTGTACAGACGTACAACCTCTTCAGGGGCTCGGGTTGAAGACTAGAACCTTTTTTACATTTTCATGCACTGTTATCAGCTTCTGAGCTATGGTCAAATTTCAAGTCTCCAGCTCATCGGGAAGTTAGTTTAAAATCAATTACAAAATTCCACCCGGACAGACATACAAGAAAGCGAGTTAATAAAAATCATGGTAACCTGGAGACCTCTTTGACTCCTGAGCCATACAACTTTATACGAAGATGCAACTCTACCCGTGCTATCCAGGTGGTCTTTGGTTGTGTAAATTCGTATCATCAATATAAAATCAAATCTAGTTTACAAACATTCTCAAATGGATCGCTAAAAATCATTTAAACCTAAAGGTTTTTTTATATATGTTAATAGGATACATAAGAATGCTCAAGTAATATCGATTTCCGTCTCAAGTACTTTGTTGCCATGATAAACTTGATAAATATTATTTACAATAAATATCAGCTTGTTTCTTTCTGTTATACTGCACAATACATTTATAATCAAATATTTCATACACTACGAAACAAATATTTGAATGCAGAATCAGTGATGGTTGATATATATTCTACAAAGAGAAAATATATTTGAACCAAATGGCTAAAATGACAATTTTTCATTTAATTTTATATCTTTTTTTTATTATCATTTGTCATTTTCACATTAAATTGTGAATTGGCGATAATACTGACTTCATTTTTGTTTATTTTTTAAAAAATTTTAAATAACATTTTCTGCTCTATACTGCTACAAAATCTAATGGGAATTTCAATGTATGAGCGGGTTCGAGTCCTTGTTCCATTAAATATTGACGTGAGGAATATTAGAAACTGCTGCATCTCTAACTGGAACTGTACATCAAACTTTTCCTTTGGTTTGATATGAAATTCATAAGAGAATGTTCAAGTATCATCATCATCTCCTGATTTACATGTTATACAAATACATTTTTCTAGGTTCTGTGTCTAAACCTATGTATTTTCTGGAATAAAATTTTAACACTTTGAGAAAATAACATCGAAAATAATTCTCTAGATATTTTTGAAATTGAGAGTACAATTTTTTTTTAGATTTTTCATCCATCTAGATACATTGCATATAAAGCAATCCAAACCTCAGTGTCTACTTACTAGGATTAGGATGGGGTCATTATATATGGAACAGAGAAATAAACAAGAAAAGAAGTAACAGCATGGTAAATAGTTTTGATTTTATGGTAACGTTCTCGTTTTATTATAGTTCGAAATAAAAATTTTGAATGTCACAAAATTTTTTTGGATGTCTCGAAAAGTTCAGCTGTTTAATAGAAAGACTTCATTCAAATGTTTAAGTATCATATGATATTCTTAATATAAGAGGTAAAATCAAAAAGTAAGGAAACTTTTGTTATTTTTCTTATCAAAGTTGGGCAACAACACTAGTATCCAGCACTAAATGAGGGATAGTTGGCAAGACAACGTGTCACTCGTCTTCCCTAGTAGTCGTTGTAATGTTGGAATGCTGAAATGACAGCTCCATTATCGATCTCCACCAAGGAAGAAAGGATGACAGTGATTTGCATTTTGTTTGTGAAAAGTGTAATACCTGCGATGGATATTAGCCATCTTTTCCATCACTATACTCTTCATTCCTACACTCTCAAAAACTCGCACATTATCCACAGGAGTTGACGTCAATGGACTGTCCGATCTTTCGACGACACATAAAGAAATGTTTCTTTATTTGAAGCACTGTCTTCATTCGTAGATCTTGCTTCGCGTAAATAACTGCCATCATACTACGCTTGCATGCGACAAATAATTCCCGCAAGTTTCACACCTTCCGCAAACAAAAAACGTGTCATACCTTTTTCCCCCTTATTGGTGCAGATCGACAATGGAGCTACCATGCTGAACAGTCTGCTACACTCCAAATACTACGAGGAAAGGTGAGTGGCACGTTGTATTGAAATGTTGCCGACTACGTCATGTGGACTTTACAGAAAAAACATTGCTAATAAACTGTAATATCAGAATGAAGATCTTTACAATCCTATCCCCATACTATAGTTAGGCAACATTTCTTGCACACACATCGTTTGTCAAGGATCCATGTTGAGCCGCCACTCATGTCTTCTTAGCCTCCTATGTCTTCTGACCTCAATGCGTGTGATTGTTGGTTGTGAGGTTACTGAAGTCGCAAGTCGCCGTAATAGTCTGACATCAAAGAGACAACGATTGACGGTAATATCAAGCATACCAACAAATATACTGTGCAGTGCTGTTCTCGATATTTTCACACAAATACAAATATTGTTGATGAATGAAGGCGGACATTGTAAACATTTGTTAAAAGGAACATAATTTTTTGCTAAAAAACTCCATGTCATTTCAAGTCTTTTTATCTCTTTCCCTGTATTATTCCATGTATTGTTGATTTTTCAAATATTAATGAACTTTTGGGTCACCTGGTACTTTAAATCAGTGGTCCCCAAACCCCAGACCGCAGACCGATACAGTCCATGGATCATATGGCACAAAGAATATTAAATTATTTTCATTTATTTACTGCGGTGTATTTTTCTCAGGTATGCGCGACCTTTTATGAAAATCTCTATGAATTCCATGTTAAATTTTTTTTTGCTCATTTTTTGTGTGATTGTACTTTATACTGAAGGCTTGTTTAAAAAGAATGAAATTAAAATTATTAAATCAAAACAATATCGTTCCCCCCCCCCACCTCAGCGGGCAGTGATACAATTGTCAAATGCTGATCAGTCCGCGGCAGTAAAAAGGTTGGGATCACTGCTTTAAATGATGATTCATTTTAAAATTCATTTAACGCTAAAATTCTCACCGATCTCACATTCTCA